>QLNU02003225.1:318741-349585 GCA_006491805.2 Dysdera silvatica | reverse complement strand
AATTTGAACACCCTAAACCCCGTTCTTTCAAACAACATATATAACTGAGATGCAAATTTTCAGTAACTTGTTGGTTGTATTTTTATGGCACGAAGACAACAAGGGTCATTCTACACAAGACAAGGGGAGACCATGCCTACTGTCTTAAAAATAAAATATAAAGGTTAAAGTGTATTAAACTTACAATGAAGTAAAACAACGTAACAACATCAGATGGGATTTAAAATGCCAATAATGGATAAAAAATTAATGATTTCATGATTAAAAGAATTGCATAAAATGTCACAAAGGGTAAAATTATTTTGGTTAAAAGCTAATGAACGTTGTTCATTCAAATTTATGCGAATAAAACATGGTTCACCACATGTGGCACACATCGGGCCGTCTTTTTCCTTTAACAGAGGTTGATGGTTTATCACTCAGATTATATAAAATATTATTTCAAAATTATTTTTACTACTATGGATGGTTTTGTTGGGGCATCTTCTTCCTTTAAGAGATGTTGATTGTTTATCACTTAAGGTTATATAAAATATTTCAAAATTATTTTTACTACTATGGAAATAAGCCAATATCATAAAACTTTATTTTCAATAATTTTTTTTTTTTTAATTTATTCAACAGAAACGACAAGACATTTTCGTTCAGCTGACGTTGTGTAATCGCAAAAACTAAAAATTTAATGATGCATAGTAGAAACTACTAGCACCCTTGTCAACTTTTCATGTAAAACTAATACACGCAGTGTGTTATTATGTCATGTGTAAATGTAAATGCAGCGTTTGAGGTGCGTAAGAAATTATCTAATTATGAACTGAAATAATCATTTCAATATTGAAAAGAGAAATTCGTTATGTTTCTAAAGAGCACATATTACAGCATAAGCTCTGTCTACAAGTTTGGTGAGTACTCTGTTGGATAATTCCCTTGCTTTAGAGCAGAAAGAGGAATAAGTAAATGTATAGAAAAAAGTGCACATACGACTGTTTTATTCCACCCCTTCAAATGCAACAGGGGCCAAACATGACCCCTGACCTAAGCCTAGTGAAATTTTCACAACTGGAGATGGTTTTAATGTTTTCCTAAACAGATCTGTTTTATATGGCCAATTCTGGCAACATCCAGTCTCTGCTGAGCTTAGAATTGAAGGACTTACTGCTGAAATGTTGGGAAGTAGGGAGAGGGGCGGTTATATGTATGTGCATGTGTATATAAATTCTATTAGGCAATGCTGGAAACTCCAATTATTGTCTGATCACAAAAGTTAAGCAGCTTTGAGAATGGTCAACTTTCTGGTGGGTGATCACTTGCGACAGGTGTTATGCTGTAGGATTCAGGTTGATATTCTTTGTGTTAAACTATGGCTCCACCTTCAAAATCCACCTAGCCAGTATAATGAGCATACGGCCACTCTCTTCTTCTAAAATGCTCTTATCATGCATATAACTTTAGTCTTACCTATCTATCCCACAATAGACAAAGTTTGTTGACAATGATATATATGTAAAGCTAAGAGAATCCACAAGTTGATATTCAAGAAGGATATAGATTAGCAAATCAATACCCCCCCCACCCATTGCATTTCAAGTACAGTTGAAAGAATATACAGGTACACATAATTTTTATAGGAGAAAACATTACTTTTCATGGTAGATAAATAAAACACAATACTGTCACTGTTAGAAATTACACAATTTAATGTCGTGACAGCTGTTTCAGTAGCTTCTTGATACTTTTTTCAAACAAAATATACAAACCAAAAAAACTGTTGATTGGTAATGATGGTCACGGTTTTCATTATACGAGTTACAAGTAATGCTTCGGAGAAAAATAACCGTTTTTCACTGGGATAGGAGAAACGTCTCTGGATACAACGCCGATCCACGAGACGGCGGAAATTTTCAGAAAAGCAATCATAATTAAACTGATGAGGATTTTAAATACGGTTAATGGGGGAACAGTTTTTTGTAGCATTCTGGGAAAAATATGCTTTCACTAGGATCGTTGATAGCTCCATTGGCCATTTGAAATATGTGGAAGGCTTCAAAGAAATTAAGGTTCAATGGACAGTGAACGTGTTCAATAATTTGGACATCTTGGAAGGAGAAACGATGGTTTTGATTCCAACAGTGCTGGGTGATAGAAGATTTAAGCAATTCTTGTTTTCATACATAATTTTCGTGTTCCTTGACCCTAAATCGCAATACCATTCGTGTCTGGCTCACGTAGCATTTTATGCAGTCTTGACAATCAATCTTGTAAATACCCTAGTTGTTAAAATCCGGAATGAGATCTTTAAGCTAGGAAATTCCAATTTTGCTGATGGGGATGAAGAGAACCCGGAAACTAAAAACCCGTAGGATGGAAGCGATCTTGGATGCTACCCCAGGTTCAAACGGGATGTACACTGTCAAACAAGAATTGCTTAAATCTTCTATCGCCCAGCACTGTTGGAATCAAAACCATCATTTCTCCTTCCAAGATGCTCGAATTATTGAACTAGTTCACTTTCCGTCGGACTTTAATTTCTTCGAAGCTTCCCACATATTTCAAATAGGGAATGGAGCTATCAATGATCCGAGTGAAAGATATTTTTACGAAATGCTATAAAAAAAACTGTTCCCCCATCAACCACATTTAAAATCCTCATCAGTTCAATTTTGACTACTTTTCTGAACACTTCCGCCATCTCATGGATCGGCGCGTTGTATCCAGAGACGTTTTTCCTATCCCAATAAAAACCGGTTACTTTTTTCCGAAGCATTACTTGGAACTCATATAGCGGCAACCGTGACCAGCATTACCAATCAACAGTTTGTTTGGTTTGTAAATGTATTTCGTTTGAAAAAAGTATGAAGAAGCTACTGAAGCAGCTGTCACGACATTATGTAATTTCTAACTGCGACAGTATTGTTTTATTTATCTACTATTTTTGTGCAGTGTATCACATCAATCGCAATTCCCTTTTATACTTCAAGGTTTTAACATTTACCACACACTATCTCTTACCAAAGAAATACAGCGAAGAATCTATACCACTTATCAAAAGTGGATATATGTGAGGAGTCCAATATACTCAGCCTGATTAGAAAAGACTATAAAAATGCTTGTATGATCAAAGTTACAAAAAGAGAAGACATGTGATTGAGTGGTTGGTTGTATGTTTATGGTGCAAGGACAACAATGGTGGACATTCTGAGCCAAGCAAGGAAGACGTAATTAAAAAAGTTGCTGGCACTTGTCAAATTACAAAGTGCACGTGCACATCTGCATAGTTACTTTTATGTAATCCTATAATTAAAGGCATCAATAAAACAGACATACAAGTCCATAAGCGGAACTTCTTTCCTGCTCTTCTGTAACATCCGCAACATAGGCAAATACAACAGAAAAAGTCACAGCAAATACTCCAGATATTGATATCATAGCAAAATACCACCTATACAAAAAAAAAAAGGGCATTAAATATAAATTAAAAAGCATTAAATATCAATTAAAAAATAATAAAAATTGAAGAGTCCACAAAAAAATTAATAAAAGAAGTTTAAACTAAAAATTGTTAACACTTATTAGCCCATGAAAATATGGTTGTCGACACATTATGCAAAATTTGAAATTAAAAATAAAATTGCAATTTTCAACATATTTATTGCATATAATACTACTAAAACTCTAAAAAGAGGGCTCAATAGCATTCCGACCAGTCACACGCTGGTCTTCTTCAGGACGGGGAAAAAAAAATCCCTGCTGATGAAGACTAGAATGTGACTGGTCAAAATGCTATTGAGTCCTTTTTTAAGGTTTTTATTAGTATTCAGTGGCGGAAAACTGGAATTTGCTTTTTGTAGCACCTTTGTAGCAGTAAAAAGTAGTTTTGCAGCAGCTGGACCAGGGCCTGATTAATGTACAGGCCCTAAAATTTGCATTTGTATGTTGTTTAATTATTTACAACACGGAATTTTGCAGCAAGTTTTTGTTCAATTGAATTATAGCAATATTTATTTGTTCCCTTTAATTATAACCTTGAATTCATTTGAAATAACGTTAAACTATTGTTTATGCATATAACAAACATCCATATTTTTTAATTATTTCAGTATTGTACATATAAATATTTTTATAGAAATAGAACACAGGGTACCAAGGAGGAAATTTATATATGAAAGGTTAAACGCTGGTAAAATAGCAAACGAAAAAGATCACCCCTTTTTCATTGCTATTTTACCAGTGTTTAACCTTTTGTATGTAAATGAATATTTTTGTTGAATGCATTAGAATCCCAAATTAATACAAAGTCCGATTTTGCATTAGTAGGACCTGGAGATGAAAAATGTCATGTATGCTCAAAAATTATGCCATGCACACAAAAACTTCATATTAACAGTACTAGACATAGAAGAATATTGAAAATTATTAAAAATAAACAAAAACCCACTTTATACTCTTCAATTTTAAAGAACGCAAGTTGCTTGTTCAATTCACAAACATGATATTCTAAGGATTCAGTCATAACAGTTTGGACACTCAGTAATTCAACTTTCCTGTGCTCTTCTAATTTGGTTAGATACTTTCCAATGTTAAGATTTTGCCTCTTTAAGAGAACTTGACCACTATGTCTCTGATAAATCTTTCTTAGGCGTGCTTCTCAGCTTTTAAAAGCATTTTTTATGACGACTTTACCTTTTTTCTTAAATTTCATTGTCTTTCACTTTAAAAATTTTTAATATATTATTTTGCTCTCGTTCAGCTTTTGGGGTTTTTTTGGGTTTTTTTTTGTCATTCTTTGTCTACATTTTTCTCCCGCTCCTTTTATGGACCTTACAAGTTCTCTAGATACTGACAAGTTGCTCACATCTCCATTTAATCTCTTCACCTGACATTCAATTTGCTAGTAAAATGTGGAAAAATTGGAAACACTGTCTAGCGTACTCCTGACATTAAATTATGTGAACGAATCGCTATGTTTCAAACCAAAATGGCACCAAAGAAAATTACGATTTTGTAGCAGTTTGGAGCAAATATAGAAATTTTTAGCATTTTTGTAGCAGGACGTAACAGCAAACAGAAATTGTATCAGTTCGGTGCAATTGTAGGAAAATTTCCACCACTGAGTATTATACGCAATAAATACACTAAAAATTGCAACTTCACTTTTACTTATTAGAACACCATGATACAAGTTTCTAACATAAATCCGATGAATATTATGTTCACAGAATTAAAAGCGAGCAATGCCCAAATAAGCGCACGCAGCTCAAGAGTTTAGAAACTCACCATGTATTCAATTTCATAAGTGGGATAGGGGCACATGTGAAGAAAACAGTAAGAAGTAAAAACACCTTTCGTCCCCAGACATCAGATAATGCGCCGATGAGTGGAGCACACAGAAAAGATAAAATTCCCTAAAGAAAATAAGTTTATTTCAAATTAATTGGAGCATTTAATTTTACTTTAGTCTATAATTGCAATTCTTATTCTATTTCCTCACTCTCTGTGACGTTTATGTGAAAATTCTCAACACTACAGAATGCTGTGCTTGAAAGTTGTACTTGTGACAACTGACTGATACACACACACTATTTCACCATGCATGTGAAACATCATGTTAAGGCTTTATTTCAAGTAGGTTTTTTTTCAATGATGCTACCCTGTTGAATATATTAGTTCAGTTTCGCATGTTGTTTCTTTGCGTTAGATTTTTTATGAAAGGTATGGATTTGACCAATAATATAATTATTAAATAATATAATATAATTATTTACAATAATTAATATAATATTTACAATAATATAATATAATTATTTACAAATAATATAATATTTACAATAATATAATATAATTATTTACAATAATATATATAATTATTTACAAATAATATAATATAATTATTTACATAATATAATATAATTATTTACAATAATATAATTATTTTACATAATATAATTTATTTACAATATATAATATAATTATTACAATATATATTATAATTATTTACAATAATATAATATAATTATTTACAATTAATAATATATTATTTACAATAATATATAATTATTTTACAATAATATACATATAATTATTTACAATAATATAAGATAATTATTTACATATATAATATAATTATTTACATAATATAATATAATTATTTTACAATAATATAATATAATTATTTACAATAATATATATAATTATTTACATAATATAATATAATTATTTACAATAATATATATATTATTTACAATAATATAATATAATTATTTACAATAATATAATATAATTATTTACAATAATATAATATAATTATTTACAATAATATAATATAATTATTTACAATAATATAATATATTTGACAATAATATAATTTGCAAATAGTTGTAGCACAGCTGATGTCGAGTTGGCCAAATCAGTGGGAAAAGCTTAGTGAATGAATCATGCAACATTTACCCAATTTAAGGATATTATTTATCGAAGCATTATATGCTTAGAATTATTATGCCCAAATGACAAAGTAATTAGAATACATTAAAACAATTTAGTATGCCTTTTTTTTTTGGCAGAGCATTCAATAATGCATACATACATGTTGATGGTCAATCAACGACTGGGTAAAACTGTAATTATCAAAGTTATGGTGCCAGGTTGTCCGAGCATCAATAGCTTAAAAAGCCTACAATGTGCAACTCACTACATAATATATTCACCAGTAGCTCACAAAACTATTTAAATTATTGAATAACTCCAAAATTAATGATAAATGAGTTGCTAGTAATCTACACAGAAAGCGTCAAAAATATTCCGCATTTCGTGACTGGACAAACTCTAAAATCACCTGGTCATCAGAAAGTTAAGAAACGGAATATATACTGAATAGATACAAATGATGTGAAAAATCTCAACTTACTTTAATTCCAACTATTAGCCCATTCATTAAAAATGTATGACTTGGAAAGGTCTCGTTTAATACCTGGAAAACATTTTTATTAGAACATTAATTACATCCATAAATGATTTTATTAAATAATTATTCAATCAACAACATAACCATTCATGCGCACATATTAGTAGTTCCATGCTTATGCAATTTTTTTCCCTGACAACATACATTACGAATAGATGTCCAGTGAAAGCCCAATTTCACATTCCCATATAACACATTTCTCCCCACTTTATAAACATAATCCCCCCCCCCCCACCTGGAAATCTGAAATATAAAACGAATTACACTGATTGACAATTGCCATGGAACACAGCTACTTTTCTTCGTAATCAATGACTGACATTGTTGTGAGAAATTAAACTTATCAAAAGTTTAGTAGAGATACTGTGGCATCTATATTAAGCAAAACGACACAGATTTCATACAAGGGAAAAAACAAATAACTATTCCTTGCAGTATCTTCAAACAATCACAGAAAATGCTCTTGCCCATATTCATCTATGCTAATGCACATTTTGCATCTGTGTACAATGGTTGGCACCAAGCTGTTGCGGGGAGCTTTGCGGATATGACCCCATTTGCTGCTCTTCGAGGCAATTTTCAGATCCTGCAAAGATTGGAATGAAAGTGCCCCCCCCCCCCCCCACTTCCCCAACACAGTTACTGGAAACGTACCAGGCACGTTCTAGGCTCAGAATCATAGGACCTAAGTCTGAGAGTAAGAAGGCCCATGCCATGCACATCATTGTCTTCACTTCCCCGTAACTTAGAATACCTGAGTATCTTGTGTATCGATGAGCATTGTAGTTCAATGGACAAAAATTCAGGATTTATTGCTCGACAAAAATGACGAATATGGTTTAGAACTATATTAATACAATAATGTACTGTCATAATGGAAATTGTGGCAAAACGTGTTCTGTTACAGCACATAATCCCACCCTACCATGACCCTTAGGCCATAATGATCAACTCCATGAATGTTCTGCTGATAACTGGTACCCCCCCCCCCGTTATCGTTACATAAAGCTAAAATCACTATCACTCTTGACAGTAAAACTGGAATTCACCAGGAAACACAACTCTTAATGATTCTATACGAAAGCTTGCTATGCTACTGTAATCTTATGACCAGCAGTATGTTTATTAATGGAATGTACTAATATTCATAGGCTTACACAGAAAGTTTGTTAAAGGGTTATACGCCAATGGGAGGGGGGTTACAAAACTATGTTATACATAGATACTATGTTAACATAGGAATATGTTATACATATTCCTATGTTAAATATACAAATTGCACTGTAATGGGAGTTACAACCCCCCATCAACACTCCCTGAGTATGCCAATGCCTAATATGTGTCTGTCATACCAGCCAACTTATTTAAAGAACGAGTAATGATTTGGCAGAGGTATGTGGCCTGTAGCAGTTTTCAAGGTTTGTGACTAACCAGCCAGCATAAGAATTTGGTTTTTTTTTTGCTAAAAGGCCTTAAATTATATTCATTCCGAGTATTGTACCCCTTTTCACGGCTGCCCATGTCTTCTCAGAGCGCTTCCTCTAATTCTGCGCTTTTTCTATGAAAGCACACTTCCGGACATGCTTACTGTTGTGGTAACTTCAGTGATACTTTGTCCGTCTAGAGCCATTCAACTGCTCATTTCATAATCATACCTCAAACGATATCTTTGAAAACATTCCACAAATAAATATTTGCAGTGAACCAAAAAACAAAAAATTTACGACTTCTTTCAAACCAACAATGTAATTTGACATACAAGCTTCATGCTTCGGATTTGCATGAACAACAGCTCATGAGATATGCCTTTTATTTAATAGAATTGAACAACAGTACATTTTTCATTTTGGCTTTTCTGTGACCATGTGCCTTTTGGGGTGGGAGGTGAGCACAGGATGGCAACAACAGTTATTTCTGACAACTGTTAAGCAGTATATTAAATAAATAAATTACATTTCCACTTCGGATGTTTTCACCACATTATACATGCTTTTTTTTTTTTACCCATTTCTAGAAAAATACAAAAGGGTTTCGATAAACATATAGTTCTTCATTAATTTTTCCTATTCTTTTACTCAGAAATTCTGCTTTAATAAAACCTGCCCAACTCGATCACATCCTCAAAAACAGTGGCACATTAAAATTTTGATATAAAATAAAGCAAATGAAAACGATTCTTTTATTTTTTTTAATCCTTTTGTGGCTGCACAAGTTTACAAAGTTTTTACGGTTCTTATAATGAGCAGCTGCACCATCAGAAAAGTACTTAACTTTTCTTGGGGTTCCATTGAATTTTCTTCTTAAGAACTGAATTAACTGTTTTTGAAATAAACAGCAGTAGTATCATGATGAAGGCAATCAGAAATTATAACAAAATTAATATTTTTTTTATGCTGTGGTCACTGTTGTAATATACCACAAATGGGTGAATGGTTGCTGGAGAGTTATTCCAATGAAACCCTCGAGCCTCATCTTCACGTGTTCAACTAGCACCAGCCAAAATGCAGTTTTTTGGTCTAAGTTCCACAAATTTGGAAAATCCAATTTTAAGTTTTGGGTACTTATCTGCGAAGTGCTTAAATGCTTCTTACAGATCTTACGGATGTGCATGCAAGCTTATTTTTGAAATAAAAATGTTATTTCTAATTTAATATTGAAGTATTGCATGGCGGTCCCAGAATGAGAGTTACAGATATTGTAGAAAATAAATGGAAGAGTAACATATAATTTTCTAAAAAAAATTAAAATAACAATAATGGCAGAAAACAAGTGCATTATATAATTTTTGAATGAAAATGGGTACATGCACAGTATGTTTAAATTAATTACTCTGTATCCCATGGCGGTCCCAGAATGAGATTCTTAGATATAGTAGAAAATAAATGCAAGAACGACATATTTTTGTCAAGAAAATCAAAGTACCCTTTTTTGAGATATGTGACCAACAGTTTACTGAACCTAGGTCTAGGAAACTAACCCCTGGATTATGGTAAGCACAGTTAGTTAGTTGGTAGGCATTCAATTTGGACACTGACGGGATTTGAACCACGTTTAACGGCATGCTAGGCAAACATGTCACCATTGCACCACCATAGAACCTGTATTTGTTTGTGGCTTTAAAGACTACAATGGTCATGCTGCGCCGGGACCTACTGTTTTCCGAGGAATCCGAACCTCTTAAGGCCTAGGGAACCAAACCCCGGACTACAGTGAGCAGTGCGATCTTTTATGAGATCTCTGAGTAAGCGTTCTTTGCACTGCTGGGAGTCGAGCTCCAATTAATGGCACACTAGGCAAACATGCTACCACACTGAGCTACCGCAGTGCTACAGAACCTGTAACCTGTTTACTTCTTGTGTTCCTCATCATGGTACCTCAAAATTTAAGCAGAGTAAAACATTCATTTGTGCAAAAAACAATTAACATAGGATGATACATCCTATACAGTGCCACTATGACAAAATGGGAATTCGGTTGAGTTTTAAGGGAAATGCCAACATTTGGAGAGAATGGTGATCTTTATGGACAGTAAGCATAACGCCAGCCCCAGTAATTCCATCTGTGAGCAGTAAAATACCAGTGTTTGTTTTAGCTCTCGGACAAAAAAAATTAAATCTTTTGCCACTCCTTTAGAATTCCACTTCTGAGTTTTGAGTCCCCACAATATAAAGGCATTTCATATTAGATACAAGTAAAGGCAAAAATCAAAACGTACGGTTATCATCGGCGATGTAAGAAGGCCCCACGCAAAGAACTCCAAGAAGATAACCACCAGAGCATGGTAAATGCTGGGTTCACCTATACCTGAAGACTAAACAGGAAAAAAAAAATTAAATCTAAAACATACACATGTACAAAATAAGTGATTTATAAAAAAAAAATAGATATACTCAAAGGTGGACTGGGCCGGTGTGCCCTCATGGGAAGTGGCACTTACGCCTTCCAAAGGACAAGGACTAGCGCCTTCCGAAAATCAAAGGTTTGTACCCTTTGAGAGGACCCAGTCTACCCCTGGATACATTAAAAATTACAACACTGTAATCAATTTAAAGTAAATATGCATACTTATATGATTCAAACTAACAATAAAATGATCCTTTGCAGCTTTGAAAATCACTGCTTATCATGATGCCAGAAGCCTTAAATTATTAAAGTATTTCATCTTAGCTTGGGGCATTACAACTAAGGTAATGCTGCATCTTGACCTACAGTTTTCTGTGGTATTCAAGTATTTGTTAATGTCAGACAGTGGCAGGAAGAAAATGGACACTCATTCTATGGTGCCATTGCAATCCAACTAGAGTTGGTTGGTTCGATTTTTATGGTATAAAAACGGTGACAGCCATTCTGCACCAAGTAAGGTAAGGCTGTATATGTGGTTTGTGAAACCTATAAACCTGTTAATGGCATGTATGTGTTAGATATATGCGTTACCTGAATGCAACTACATAGAATTCAATATTAGTTTATGTTTAAAAAACAAATTACACACAAACGCAGTTTAATTTGAGCAGGAGAAACATTTTACAATTGTTTCGGTGGAAAATCAAGCGTCCACCATCGTCAGAAAATTCGTCCAAACTGATTTGTTGCCACTAAATCAAAAACGAAAAAGTGAAAAGGTAACATTCAAATGGCTGGCTTGTATTGCCACCTATTATGCAAGATGCTAAGTAAACTAAAAAAAGGAAAATTTTTTGTTGGAAGAAGAATTTACATTGGATGAAAGAGAAATTTGTAACAAGTGGGAAAATTTTTTTTCTCAAAACGGCTCTTTGACTATTGTACAGGAATTACTGAAGATATGAAAGGCCTCGAAAAAATTGAGATCTGAGGGTGAACGGACTTTTTCAATTATTTTAGCATCGGCAAAACAGAAACGATGGCCATGTTTCCATAAGTGTTTTGCAATGGCCGATTTTTCAAAATCTTGTTTGTGAACGTACGATTGGTGCTCTTTGAGTCTGAAACGCAGGGCTCTACGTGTTTGGCCAACGTAGGACAATCCGCATTCACAATCTATTTTATAAATGCCAAAATTATTGTGGTCAGGAATCTGGTCTTTTAGTTGGGTAACACCAAGTTTATTAACTGGCCGGTTAATAAAGTTTCAGTTGTGTATTGACCAACTTCATTTCACATGCACAACTGACTCCTTATGCTCAATTAAGTGTATATGCACCATTTTATGATTTTTTTTTCACTCCTCTACTTCTTTAAGCGGTATGAATATTTTGAATTCACTAGATCAACTGAAGATGCCACAAAGGCACACAGAATGGCAGAAGGGTCCAAATTTCATAAGATGGGTGATTCTCTTTCTCTCTCTCAAAAAAATGAGAGAGAGAATTTTTATTACAGGAAACATGGATGATAGTAAATTGTGCATAATACTGATGGGAAAATGTGGGTATAAATAGTGGTTTTGTATTCCAAGGAGACTTGCAAGATTTGCAGAGGGGGGGGGGAACACAGCACTGCCTATTCAATACCTTCCTTACTATAAGGATTTTCAAGAAAGCAGTAGTCAGAATAGAGTAAGTAGGCTATGCCAAGAGAGCAGTAAGTAGAGGTTATGGCAACAGGACAATCTGTTGTCAAAACAGAGACAGGCCTATAAAGAAAGGGGGGAAACTGAAAAAGGCAAAGTAGGCAGCATCAGTGGAAATAACCGATACACAGAAGTATTGAGAGGCAGAAACAGATGCTGAAAGTGCATGAGAAAATCGTTTTTATTCAACCAACATAATTTGAAGATTCATAAATTTTATTATTTTAAACAGAACAAGGTATAGCAGTGGACCAAAAAGGAGCACAATACAGCAGAAATACGGCACAGAAAAAATGCCACTTGAATATGCGGTTGAAGTAGAAAACGGATTCACACCCCTCAACACTGAAGGAAATGCATCAGAACAAATATAGCAAGATATCAAGGTTACTATCGATGAAATTGCAAAAGGACACATTCCCTTAAAAAAAAAAGTCAAAAACCAACAAATAGTTATCAGAAAGAACTGTTAAAATTGCTGACAAAAAACGGGAAGTCAAAGCTGTTGGCAACTAGAAGCCAGAAAAGACAAAGAAAAACGTTAGGCAAATTAATGCCAAAAGATGGAACAGGAGAGTCCGAAAGGGAACACCAGACACTTTTTTGCTCATGTGAAAAAGATCGGTACACTATTTAGCGTCAGGAGGGGTACAGTTAAGAACAAGAAGGCGAAAGAACTAAGTGACCAGGAAAAGATCAAGGAAAGCTGGCAAGAATATACTGAAGATTTGTACACAAACAAAAACCAATGTCAAGAGACTAGTGACCAAGGATCAATTGAAATAGAGCCTTGCATTTTGGAGCAAGAATTTGAACGGGCACTGAAACAAACGCCCAAAAGGAAGGAAGGCAGCAGAAATGGATAGAAATCCTGCAGAGCTCCTCAAAGCGGTTTCTATCACTGTGCTCACAGCACTATGTTAACACAATGACGCCCGGGAACGAGATTTCTCGTTTTCATTTGAGATTTGCTGGTGACCGGAAACGAGAAATCTCGTTTTGGTGAGAAGCATGATTTATTGATCGTATTGGTTGTATTTATTGATTGACTGATAACGAGAAATGTTTTACAAAATATCATACACTAAAAAAATTTTAGAATTACTAGGACTAAAATAAAAAAGAGATTTATTCAAATATGTATTAATTTCAAAAAGTTATCGCAGTTTTATTACATGCCTCCCAAAATAATTTTCAGGTCTAAAATTGCCGGTCTTATAGTAAATTTCTGCAAAACATTAGCGGATGGCAATGTGTTAAGAAATATGAAGAACCTGACAGTAGCCAAAAGACTGGAAAAGGTCAGTATACATTCCCTTGCCCAAAAACGATGCTCGAGAATGCTAAAACTACAACACAGTCGCGCTTATTCCACATGAAAGCAAGATCATGCTAAAAATCAATAAGAAGCAGACTAGGAAAAAGGCTGACAGGTGCAAACTGGACGCTTTCGAGCTATGGTACTGGAGAAAGATCCTTCAGGTACCATGGACAGCTTGAGTCACATACATCCAGATCCTAAATCGCATGAACCTTGAGATATCACTGGAAAGCAAGATTACATGGTTATGACTGAACTTTTTTGGTCATGTATTGCGCACAAACTCACTCGAAAAATCTATGATGCTGGGAATGGTCTTTGGAATTAGAAAGTGGAGCTAGCAAAGAACACATTGGCTTGACACCATCCAAGCAGACACAAAATTGAATATTGTACAATTGAAGGAGAAAGTTCTGGATAGAAACGCATGGAGGAAGTTGGCATATGAAGTGTAAGAGTTGGACATGACTGAATGGATAATAACGAAAGGTTTATTAATTACAAGTTACATAGGATTATTTAAATTGTGAACATGTCCAAAGTTTAGGTTAAAAATGAATGAGGACAACAGCAAAGCTTGAGATACGGCTTTCATCCAATTGGATCATGGAGATAAAAAAAAATAGTAATTAATTCCTCGCCTATCAATCTGGCCAGGGTATGAAAAAATCATGATTTAAAAAAAAAACACCTTTTATTTAAATTGAATTGTCTTGATTTAAATTCAATTTTTTTTTAAATTTAAAATAACTAGTTGCTTTGTAAGTTTGAACTTGTTAGAGCATGTCATTTACAGTGTTATTAAAATTTAATTTCGTACATTTAAAGGCTAAAGAAATACGACAAGCCAAAATCATTAATCGTAATTCAGCAGAAATATTGTAAATTTCTATACATACAAATATGTGAAAATAGTATACTTTTAGAACATTTTTAAAAAGATTAAAATATTTAAAAGTAACCTTGTAATATTAATGTTCAATGACATGACCCAAGTCCTTTGTCTTTTCTAAATGTAATTTACAAGAACTTGGATCCTGTCATTGTCTTAAGTCCTTTTAAATTGGTATACGGGTGGTTCTCACTTTAAAAATTCTCATCTTTATAACATTGAGATGTGTCAAAAGATCTATCCAGACTATAATAGTTATTTTAAATCTAGGCATCCTCCCTGTCTTTAACATCACACCATCTTGATACTAAAATAACGTTTTTACCATCGAATACAACTTCTATTTTAACCAGGATGTAATGGGTACCCCAAAGGGGGTGCAAGAGGGTATACTTGCACCCCCTTGGCTTATGAAAAAAAAAGGGGGGTGGGAAGAATTCAATCCACAAGAAACTACAGTCCAACAACATTATTCAATTGGAATTTTTCATGAATGCACGCGCCCCGCCATATAATTCTGGAGGCACCCATGCAGGGTGTTAAAGCAATATTTAAAATGCTTTATCACTATTTATCTTCAAACTTTATCCACTTTATTTTTTTTATCTTTAAACTTTATCTACTATTTTAAATGTTCATTAAAGCAACTGATAACAAGCAAGGTCCAATGCTTAACAAATTTTTAAATAAGAAAGTTATTTAATATTTTAGATGCAATAAGAATAACAACTTCTGCCTGTAACAAAATCGCAAAGACTAACATGAAAGGTGTATGGAAAAAAATTGCCTTTATTTTTTTTTTCCCGAACTTTGAAGGGTTGAAGAACCAGCAAGGATTATACAGCAGAAAACATATACAATCTTTAGACAACAGACTGGAACCGAAATTATCCACAATGGACAAAAATGATATTCTTCAAGCACAAATGAACTCATGAATGAAGATTTCTTAGAAATTTAAAAGCAAAAAAAAAAAAAACTGAACTACATTAGCAATATTTTGTGCTGTAACTTTTGACGCTTTTGAGTTATAACAGTATCAGGATTTTGCCAAACAGTGTTACAACTTCAGTAAAATAAAAACAATACAGAATCTCTTTTCAACCTGTCATTTTCGAACAAAACAATAGTTTAACCAGGAGATTCCATAACAATAGTTATTTAAACACTGATTTAAGGTTTAAAAACAAGACATTTTGGAAGCCAACTGCTCCCTTTGTTGAGTGAAAGCAGAATTCTGCTTTTATTCTGCCTTAACTTGACAAAGGAAACAATTGGTTTCTGAAACGTGTTTTTAAACCTTATGCCAGTATCAAAATAACTGTTTTTAAGACATTTTAGAATTCAAAAATGAGTATGAACTTGAAGTTATGCTTTGTATATTTATTACCAAGCCTTTGCTTTTTTCAGACAAGTCAAGTATTCAGTAGCAATCTGAAGTGCACCCAATCAAACACTTGAAAAACAGGTTTATGATTAACACCTGTTGGTTAGTGGCCAAAGAGTGAAACACTTGTTTGTCGGTCGTCATTGTTATCTCAATACATGAATACTGTTATCATTATAGTGATTGTCTTCACACATATACAAAGAGAAGTAGAGAATTTTAATTGAAAAATGAAAAACATTCATAGGCTATACTGAGTATATTTCTCTTTCTCCTTTTATATGTTTCTTTACTTCTCTTATTTGATTTGAATTGCCTGTTTCTTGTTGCAGATCATTTTGATTTAGACTATTAATTGAATATCGATTTAGAAGATAATTAATCTGCAATAAAAAAGAAAAAATATAATTTGGATTTTTTATTTTAATCGGCATACTCTAAATATGGCCAATATTATTAGCATGCTAGAATTCTTAGTAGATGATAGCTGCTAGAATTCTTAGTAGATGATAGCTGCAGAGAAATAATAATCCGCTTGATATAAGACTTCCCACAGTTTTTGGCATTCCAAGTTATTTGTAAAATTTTTTGGTAGATATTGAAGTTAACTGAAATATAACCGCGCCAATCTAAAGCAGTAAAAATGACCCAATGGCAATCTAATTTTCAAAATTATATATTAACATTCCTGTAGGTTTAGTTCTGAAATCTACTTTGGATAAACTTTTAGGTAAGAATGTAGTTATAACTGCATTCGAGTCAGCAAAATAATATAGTACAAATACATCACCCCCACCTTCGAGATTCCAGCAATGGGTTTAAGCCCTGCACCCTCCTGTCCTAATCTTCATATATTTATTTCACTCTGTAAACCAAAGCGGCAAGCATTTAGCGAGGTACCCTAATATGCAGTAACGCCAAATTTGAAAGTTCTATGTCAGGAGGATTATCATTTCTCTGAAACTACCATCCACTGAGAAATCTAGAATGCTACTAGCATTAGCCAGCGAAAATGCATATTAATCCCACCCTGTCAAGCTCCTTCCGACATTGCCAAAACTCACACTATACTCTTAAAATTGGTCCCAGAAGATTTTCAGTGTAGTTTATCTGCACACTGAATATGCACATAAGTTAATAGATAATAGAACATAGTTTCTCCATTGGAACATTGCACAAATGAAAGGTAATGGTAAGCATTACAAAATGACATTCACTGTTTTTTTACCAAGAATTTTTCATGAATCAGTAGAAGCCTGTAGTGAGGAGTATCCCCCCCCACACACACATACACCCCACTTACTAAAGGTATCAGATAAGAAAAAGACTGCACCCTGTTGTACCGGGAAAGAATACAATTAATAAAAATAGAAAAAAAATTTACGGAAAACAAGTATTAATGTTCGTTGACTGTTTGAGGTTGGGAAGATTATTTTAACAGCTTCTAAAAACTTTTAGGTGTTACTCCAAATTATGCATCCTTCGGCAAATTTCGCCAACTTATGACGGATGTCAATAAGCGCTGGCAGTCTGCTATGATGGAAAAATGTGGTTTTGGTAGGATTAGGGATTCTTGACAGTTTTAGGAAATTATAAAAATATAGGATTTTTTTTTTAAATTTACCTTCTAGGCATTTCTGCATTTCTCTGCCTTCAGCCGAGATGGCCCGAACAGATAACATTCGAGAACCCTGGCCCTGCAGAAGCCTTGAATCAGTGATTATTGGAAAAGTAAGGAAATAAATGGTAATTAAAAACGTTTTCTTGGGGTGGGGGGGGGATAATTTTCTTCAGGAAGAAAGGAACACTGGAAAAAAACTGCTTAAGAACAAACTACCTACAATGGAAAACCAAAACCAAATGAAACCTAAATAAAATCATCTCAACAAGGTTGACATAAACACTATATAGATGACCAGATAACCACATTCCAAGCAAAATACCCAAATGCCATAAGGTATGCATAATCTGGAGTAGAGCCAGGGAGTAAGTTGCCAAAGAGTTTTTTGTAGCTTTTCAGCTAACTTGCACCTAAAAGTTGTAGCCGAATCGGAAAAGTTGTTTTCAAGTTGATGAGAAATTTTGGTTAAAAACAATCCACCCCGCACAATGTCCTTCAATTATTTTCATACTCTGTATTCTTCGTTGCCGGCAAAGGCAGATCCAGCGAGGGGGTGAACGCCCCCATGCTGGATCCACCTTTGTTGTGTTGGCCCCGTCGTTCAGGTTTAAATACGAAAAAAAAAAAGTAAAGATGACTAAGAATATTTTGTTTGTTATGACTGTAATAAACAAAAATCTAACACTGGCATCCAAAATCTCCAAGTCTGCAGAAATGAAATCCAGACGTTTTTCCATAAATCTACGAGCTTCTCGCACTTCAAATTACATTTCAATTAAGTGTTGCTGCAGAAAAACGTAATTTTTCATCGTTGAAGCACCTTTAAACTTAGCTATGAACGCTGTTGACAGAAGATAGAGAGACTGTCAGGACTAGCATTAATACACACCCACAAAAATATTCATATTGATGTAAATAAAGCGACTGGAGAATTTTCGAAGAAACCAAGATGGCTCGACTTTGCACTATAAACTTCAAGTTTTTTAAAAAGTCGCTTGTTATAAAAAAAGTAAAATAATTACAATGTTTTTATAGTTTAAATTTAAACTTGTTCTATTAATTACATTGTAAATTATCGTTTTTGGTTATTGTATATGTCTCCTTTACTAGCTTATCCTTCTGTCATACTTGACTATAATATGCCTTAAACCATATAGTTTAATTAAAGGAAAGCCCAACTCTACTTCATTGTCATAAATTAAATATTTTGGTGAGTGGGGGGGGGCTAGCAACATAACTTAAGAACAACATTTACCTAAACTATTCAACAGCCCAAAACTAAAAATTTTCTTGGGAAGGGTCCCCATACCCATCCCCTCTGTAGTAACATCATGGATCTGCCCTTGGTTGCTGGTGCATATACAATGCATAATATGCAGCCTTAAAATCAAATTCCTTCCTCTCTGACCAACTAATTGATATATCATCAAATGTCTTATATTGGTAACATGGAGTCTATTACGAATATACATCACCTTTCCAATTTTATTTGGAGCTTTTCGGCAAATTTTTCGGCAGTTTTTTAGCTGAATTATGGTTGTTGCCTTTCAGCGAAAAGACAAATGACAGATTAATCCACGAGTAGAGCTAACATTTATATATTACGAAAGCTTCGTAAAACATTTTAATCCATTTATAACAATTCTAAGCTTGCAAAATGTGAATCCTTATAATGACGGCATCCATAAAGGTTGCTTGCGGAGAAAAGATCATTTTAACAGTTTCCAAAAACGTCTATTACAGAAGTTTCCAAAAATAGAGGAGTCCTTTTTAATACATTTATAACAATTCCAAGCTTGCAAAATGTGAATTTATCATGGAAGCATCCCGAAAAGAAGTTGAGGCATTCAGGAAGGAAGTTAGCAACTTTGACAACAGTGACGTGGGATTAATATATGCACTTACACCATGGGCGCCCATAGAAGTTCTTCTAGGGGATGGGGGGACTGAGAAAAATTACCTCCTTCTCAAAGCTGTCAAGAATTTTAGTGAATGTACAAGATACCAAAACGCTACAAAAATAATTGATACTACCTGACAATTAGTAAAGAGCTAAAAAGTACCTTATTTTAAAATGTGACTGTAAAACTTTTGAAAGTAAATGCATTTCAGGTTCAGGGCAAGTAACATTTTCAAACAGCTAAGGGAGGCTCGAGCCCCTCATATGGGCCACGATCATTCACACCCATTAGCCGTATTGACATGCAATGAACTAAATACTGTTTTCGTTTGACATCAATGTGACGTATGAGGAAAATTTTCATTCAAAAAAATTAAGCAAAAGTAAAAATGAAATAGAAGTTAGTGGGTCTAATTATAAAAATTATGCATTTATCTATTTTTAACTTTTAATGACAATTATATACAATTACTGCAATACCAAATTTCGCCACTTCAGATATTTTCTAATTTCGTGAATGCTTCCAAATTCTACCCTTGATATAACGTAAATCATCTAAATAGCAGACACCTTGGGACTTGGAAAATATGTCTGTTATTTGGATATTAGAGCATTGAAAACGCAAGAGAGGTGACCTTTATGGCATTTTAATTATAAATGGAATAAAAATTTAATAAAATAGAGCGTAATTTCATTTAAAACCGAAATCGAAAACAGCTTTTTAACTGTTTACACATGAACGGTTTCCCACTCAAAAGAAATTGCGCAATCTCACGTTTTAGTTTGAATATGCAAATTAGAAACCCAACATTCATATCCACACAAAATATTTAAAGAACCCTCATTATGCCTTCCAGCTGGCGACTTAAAAAATAATGTTATTATAATTTCACATTATGGCAATCAATATGCACCGTATTTTACCCACATGCGGAAGCGCAGCTACTGTATAGCAAACATGGGTGAGAACATTGGGGCCCCTTACTTAACCTTTGGGTTCCCATTTTAATAAAAACAGGGTCCCGAAAATGATTTCTTCCACGGGAGGAGCAAAGACACTAGCTACGCCACTGCCCCCATTACATTGTTTATATGTACACTTACTATAAAGCCGTCTTTCATTATGGTTTTTCGACTTCGTAAGATCATGCCGGCTACTTTTTTTGACATTTTTGGAGGCATAGTCAACGTCCAGCATTACTTTATCATAGCTAACACTGTCAAGTATTAGGCTAGCGCTCGTCAGCCAAATTTAGTTTTTTCAGTAGGGAGACAGCAACGAGGTGAGTGAATGAATGTACTTCTCTTCGACAGGTGTAGTGTTACTAGTTATTCAGTCGGTTTTTCAGGAGAACCAGATTATCCTGCGTGAAAGCTGCACAGCAGTCCGTGCTACAATCTGCTGCAAGCCAGAGTCTTTTCGTACCATATAGATTTTCAGTGGTGCAATTGGCCTGTTTTAACTTTCCGTGTTTTAAAACGATAAAAAATTCACATTTTCCCTATACAGTGAAAATCGTTTATAACGACGAAACCTGCTATAATGACGGCGATTTTGTAGTCTAAGTAGATTTTAAGTAGGGAAATTAGTATCGGATATAACGACGCGACTTGACAGTCATAAAGCAGAACCACGTGGGATTGTTATTAAAATTTATACGTTATTCTAATTTTGTTTATTTACAAATGTCCGGTTTTTTTTATTGTTGCGAAGCCTGAGTGTTAAAGATAATAAACTTAAAAAAAGGTGATTTATTAATTGAATACAACGAGGATGATATTCTTAAGGGTCTCATTCTATTTTTTCAGTGTAAAGCCCACAAAACACTTAAACCGGCACTGTTCTGAAGTCATTAGTATAATATAATAAATACTATTTATTACATTTGTTTTCTACATTATATACTTTAGTAGTATTTTCTACAATTTTTTCAATTTAAAAAACTAAGAAAGTACTATGTATTTAGTGTAGCTATAACATAATATAAACGGAAATTAAATTCATTATAATTAAGTATATTTTTATTTAATTTTGAAACCAAAAAGTTTAATACTTTCTATTATCAAAATAATTTATAAAACTTTAAAGTACACCACTATAATTTTAGAAAGATATCTGTTATAACGACTATCGGTTATAACGACCGAATTTGCACGGTCCCTTGGAGGTCGTTATAACCGATTTTCACTGTACTTGCGTCTCACTTTCTATAAGCAGATGCATGGTCATGAAATTGAAAGAGACTTCAAATTTCTTTTTAATATAAATTTGACGATCTTTTATCTTAAATATCAGAACTGAAATAATTATAGAAAGAGAAAGAAAAATTGTGCAGAACCATATATATATATTGTTTTTGAGTGTTATAGCCAGGTTGAGCATATCATATTAGCCTATAGTAACTCTAAAGTTTTATAAATTGTTTTGATAGCAAAAAAATTAAACCATTTGGTATCAAAAATAAAAAAAATTATTAAATTTCAAAAAATTCAATTCCGTTTATGTTAAATTATATTTATAGCCACACTAAAAACATAGCACTTTATATTTTTTTAAATTGACAAAAATTCTAGAAAATACTAAAGTATATAATGTAGAAAACAAATCTAATGAATAATATTTATTATATTATACTAATGACTTTCGAACAGTGCCGGTTTAAGAGCTTTATGGGCCTTGTGCTGAAAAAATAAAATAGGCCCCTAAAGAATATGACCCTCGTGATATTTAATTAATAAATCGCTATTGTTTTAAGGTTAATCATTTTGGTTATTTAAGTTCAGCAATAGTAAAAATTTCTCGGATATTTGTAAATAAACAAGATTAGACTAACACTAAAATTTTGATAACTAATCTCCAATTTTGATAACTAACCAACGTGGTTCCGATTTATGACTGTCAAGTCACGTGGTTATATCCGATACGAATTTCCCTACTTAGAATCTACGTAGACTACAAAATCGCCGTCGTTATAGCAGGTTTCGTCGTTATAATCGGCATCGTTATAAACGGTTTTTACGGTACATGAAAGTTTGTCTAGAAACACATAATGCACCCTCAAGTTATTGAGAGTATATACAAGAACAGAGTTTAATTCCTTATTAAATCCCTTTGCAGCATGGAACATAATCTTGCCTCCATTACACTACAGCTGGATTCAAAGCCGGGGCCAAATTAGCAAGAGTCTACAGCTTTAAACTTGAGTCAACTGCTTCATTTGTAACACCATTGACATAACACAAGATGTGAACTTCACTAGAAAGTAGTGTTGCCCTTGACAGACCTAGGCAATCCGAAACACAGGGGTGACTGTGGACGATTCATTATGTCATTATATTGTCTAAATCAAGGACATTTGTTTAATTTTTTGCAAATAAAAATTGAAAGAATTTTTTTTATAATTATTGCTTTAAACTATGTATAGATATAAAAGAAAAAACTGCTCATTCAATTTTTTAATAAAATAATATTAAATTAATAAGGGTAGTAATGTTGTTTTTGCCATTAGGCGGCCAGCCACCTGGGAATGAACTTACTAGGAAGGCTGAAAATGTATACAATAGCCTCTCGTTAATCAGACTGTTCGTTTTATAGAGGTGTGCCGGATTATTGAGGGTATATAGAAAACGCAATTTCATTTTGTATTAAATCCCTCACTCGTGACATCACGTGGCATAATCACGCCTCTTTCCCGCTGCAGTCGGATTAATGAAAGTTAGATTAGTACTTTTATTTGCTGCATAATTTTTTCACGAAAACATTGCAATTAGACGGGTTCTGACTTTAGGCGTTTTTCTTTATCTTTCGGCCTAAGGCCCATAAAAACCTTAATCCGGCACTGACTTGCGCTCTTCGAAAATCCAATGTATGCGCCATCTGAGGGGACACAGTCCGTCCCTGCATATATCTCTATGATGGGATATGTTCTTTTATAAGGACATTTATATAAGGACATATGTTAGGTATTTATTAAAATATTTTTTATTTACTACCTCATATAAATATATTTTAATACTAACATTTTTAAAAAATCGGCCATGTTGAACTTTGTACAGGACATGTTTGTTTATAACCGGAACAAGCAACAGCATCTTAGTCGTCCGCCCATGAATGTATCCTATTTGTACCGTGGATCCTTAACTACTCCACCCGAACCATTCAAATCCCACCCGAATCACTAAAATCTCAATAATCAGATGGGATTCAATTCAGATTCTCATTAATCAGTATAATCTCATGGTATTATATAATCCCGTACGCAATTTTTCCCATTGAGAGACCCCTCGGTGCAGGCTAATAACACCACTGAGCTATACACTACATAGTTCGGTGAATAACACCACGGCCAACTAGATTACTACAGACACGCTCACGTGAGTCCAATGCCTGGGTTAATATTCTCAATTTAACAGACTATAAATGCCAATTAATAGCCCAGTTTCTGATTACATACAGAAATATATTGCTTTTTGCTCAAAAAGTTATCGTATTTTATTTTCCAACGACGTTGATATCGTGATATGATAACCTTTCATAACAAGTTTTTAAACTAAAATTTAAATCTTACATACCTTTTTCTACTCTTTTATTTACACTGAAGACGGTTTATTGGATGAAATGATTTCTCAGGCATGATTAATAACTGATAATGAATTGATAGTTTACACTGAAAGCTAAATTGCAAAATGCATATAAAAGCAGACTTTATTTTAATGGTTAATAAAATAGAATTATATAGAATTTAAATCAACTAATTAATAATTTAATTATTTTTATTATAATTAATTATAAAATAAAGAATTAATTAGAAGGCTTGACACCTGTTTGGAAAGACTTTAATGGAATGTTAATGAAATTAACACATGAATTTACAATAAACTGATGATATAACTACACAATGTATAATACATAATTTCTAATAACTTTTGACACAAGTCAGATTTTTAATACACTGCATGATAAAAATAAAGTATCAGGTATTCATGAATAGCAATTCTTTCCAAAATAATTTTACTTGAAAATACAAACTACATAATAGAACAGCATGTCACCGAAAAACAAAATACAGAATAAACACTTACTGTGTCCCTAATACTGCAGATATAAATATGTTGGATGAACTTAAAACAATTAATGCACCTTAGCTTAGCTACTACAGAGTAAAATTATGAAGGGGAAACAAATTACCTTTACGTGAGATATTTGTAATCCATTGTATTCGAAGGGTTTCTTCACTTGGAAATTCGTGAAAGGATACATTACTTTTTCCTTACTGCGATTTACAAAATGGAACACAATAATATACTCCCATTATTATCACAAATAAATATCATGTAAAAATTATAGAAAACCCAGAAACCCTTTTTAATCTTCGGTTAACTGCTGCAAACACATGAAAGCATATGGCATGTTTGTACCTGTGATTTGGCGTCCCCTATGAACAACCCCAGTAATTACTCCAACAGAAAGTGGGGACACCCTTGAAATTCACGTGAGCGGGCCTGTAGTAAATCTAGTTGGCCTTGATAACACAGGATAAAGTCAAAATCGAGGCGCTTTTGTCGTAACCATTTGATTATGGCAACCATTGTCGCATTCTTATCGTCTAGAACGGTAGCCAACTTTCATGTTTTAGCTCCATGTTTTCATTTTTTCAATATTTATTCATCTCCATATTAGGAAGTTTCAAGTATTACGTAAATACATTGTGTGTGGGTGTGTGTGGGGGTGCCGTTGGTCTTATTTTCTTATGTTAGCCAACTTTATTTTTTGCTTATTAGGGTAGAGGGGATTGATTGATTGATTGATTGATTGATTGTTTGGCTTTTTTATGGCGCAAGAGCATCTGGGCTATACTGCGCCAAACATGGTAAAATCAAAGACTGTAGTAAGGTAGAGGGGATTGAAATGGCTAAAATATTGCTTTGGTAATACTTCAAACTTCCTTATTTAGTTTAGTATTTGTTTATTAATTTTAAAATTCGTTTGTTTGATATTTATTGTATGTAACATTTCTTTTGACACAGTAATGTTTTTTTTATTTTTAGTGATTTTTGATTTGTTTTTTCTTTGTCATTTTTTGTGATATTTTTTAATCCACATTGTGATGTGAGCGAGTTGCGAGATAAATAAGAATGAATCTCATCTGTGACTGAGACCGACTGTGAATAAATTACCATAGTGAATGGTTTTGCACATCTTTGAACGGAAGATAACCTCAAGATTGAGTTATATGTGTTACGGTCGATTCTTTTAGTCAAAAGAACCGTACACACGAACCCGTAGTCATATATGCGGTTGGTTTGCGTGTGGTTGTTTGTGTATATACGTCACCAACTACATAACATGAAATACAGTATTATGTCATTAATATTCAATTAACATACGGCTACGTCATCTTTTATTGAGCATTTGGTTAAAGCCATGGTAAATAAAATTATTTTACTTTTATTTCTTTTAGTGTATTTTGTAAGTACGTAGCTTTTTCATTTTTTATGTTGCAAAAACATCGTATTCAGTTGGCGTAATTAATAATACTTGGTATTTAATAATAATGGGCCACATTGTATATTAAAACCTTGCCTCTGTCGCCAACTGTGCCAACTTCTCGGGTTTTGCCGTGATGACGTCATCACCCAAAACTTGCCATTTTAAATTAATGCTTTTCAGGTAAAACTACAGCTGAATCCCCTGTTTTGTCGCCAACTCGTCTCCAAAACTGATGCTATACTCTTAAAACAGAGGGAAAGTTTTAGGAAGCGTTAAAAATGAGCACATGTACATGGTAGTTGTATTGTAGTAGTGTCGTAGCCTCCATTTGTGCCGGTGGTGGTCTGTGAATTGTAGCGATAGGATGTGGGATGTGCGAACGTTTAAATGTATTTATTTTTGTAACAGATTGGAATTGATGGTATGTTTGGGATGGAGAGCGGATATAGGAGGAAGTGGTTCGAGGAGGTATAGGAAGCAAAGGTTAGAAGAGATTAGAGGAGGTATGGGGGAGATGAGGGGTATGTGGAGTACCCGCAATGTCGGCGATGAAAAGTTGTTGGTTGGACTCGTACTTCGCAAATTGGTATTGATCAGCTGTTGTACTCATATTTCGCAGAAGGTATTGGGAGGTGGGGGGGGAGGTATGAGGGGATAATGGAGAATCGGAATGTCGGCGCTGAAAAGCTGTTTGACTCATACTACGCAGAGTATATGTGGAGACGGTGTCACAAAGAGGAAGTGGAGGAAATGATTCCAAAAGCCATAAAAAATCAATGCTTAAAGACAGCAGTTTTTTTTTTTTGTTAAAAAAATCTGAAAAGAGTATAATAAGCAGTAAACAGTATAACAGGTAATTACTCCTTAAAAAAACATGGCGGCCGGGAAGCCAGCACGTAATGACATAATCCGAGGAGGAGGTTGCCATTGCTTGGCAACAAATCGCACAGTGGATACACATGTAGTTTGGCCTCTTTTTAATGTATGTAACTATATTTTGGCATCGGAGATTTGGGGATAGTATATGTTCTTTATGGCCATTAGAAACACCGAGAACATTTTTTCGAGCTTGTCCGTGTGTCTTCTCTACATAAACTCAGCAAAATGAGAGTTGAAATGATGTTTGTCGCTTACATTTCAGTGGTACTGGCAGCAAAATTCTTGTTTGATATAGCCCCGTGTATCTTCGATGGTGTTCGTGTGTTATCCTGTTTCGGGGTCTTTGAATGTCAGACTACCATTCACCATGTAATGTACGAAGTCTTCTAAGGATAGGCTGCCGTATGATTTCCAGCAATCTGACATGATATTGGACCCCTGTATAACATTTGCACAAATCGCTTTCAGTAATGGGCCACACTGCATATTACGTCCTTGTTTTTGTTGCCAATCACGCCAACCATTTCCTTCTGTGATTATGTCATTATGACTTGCCATTTTGCATGTTTCTGCTTGCCATGCTACCATTTGCAAACGGACATACTTTTATATTTTCTGACTTTTTTTTATCTTTCTTATATTCTATTCTTTTTTAAACAATACTTACCTACGTACATAAACTCCAAGAATACGGGTCAAAATGATGTTCGTCTCCCAACATTCCGCAACGTTTCTGCATCATGCGTTTACACAACCACAAAAAAACAATATTTTCTCGTTCCCCTTTGCACTCCTGGAAAAACACATTCCTCCATTTACCTTTGTTGTACTTCCTTTTACCGAACATAATTTCGTCTATACAAAATATTTTCTCCTCCCCTACACTCCAAAAACCCATTCCCCGTTTACCTTTTCCTTTTGTACTTCTTTTTACCAAATGTACTTTCGTCTATATAAAACATTTTCTCGACCCCCTTTGCATTTCTCTAACAACCTATTCCCCATTCACCTGTCTACTTTTGTTGTACTTTTACCAAACATACCTTCATTTATTTCCATAATTTCATTCTCACCCCAAACATTTCTTTCTCCAATACACACATACCGCTCTACAAAACATTCTCCAGTCGACCAAGTTAGTTACTTCTAATATCAACCTTCATTCCAATCAGGTCTGATGGCACCTTGAACACCCATAAAAATGTTAAGCACGACACCTTTCTCAGATTTAATCTGCTTTCATAGAACCAAGAGCCCTTTCGTATCTTTCGCTCATTTTTTTACACTGCAGCTCACGAGTAAAAAAAAAAAAGTCCACACCCAAAAAATATGCCACTGTGGACGCTGTACCTGCACTTTGCAAAGCATGCACACATGCAAGGAACGGAGCTATGCTCTGAAAATCCTTTTGCCTCATTTTAAGAGTATATGAGTTTTGGTAATAAGGACGCAATATAAAATGTCCGCCATCAATGATTCCATCTCACGTATTTTCACAACAACAAAAAGCCATTTTCTGGAACCTTTTTGCACTCCTTCAAACACCCATTCACCCGCTTACCTCTATTATACTTCTTTGTACTGAACATACTTTCATCTGCTTCTACAATTTCATCCTTACTTCCAAGCATTTCTTTCTCTAACACACACATGGCCATGCACAGTTCACCACAAAACATTCTCCAATCCACTGAAGTATGCTGGCTTCTAATATCCAGCTCCATTCGAATTAGGTCTGTTGGTGCCTTATACACCCACAAAAACGTTAAACACAACACATCCATCAGATTCTACCTGCTCTCAAAGAACCAAGAGCCCTTTCGCACAGACCCCACACAGTCATGAGCATTTTCACCATACTTTCGGCACCTCCAAGTATACTGGTCATCCAAATACTTTTTCTCAACTAATTTCATACTTCTCTTGCATTTCGGAAACATGTATTCTGACGCTGGTAGACCTTCTTTCATACACCACTCAATAATTGCCTTTCCTCTTGAAGTTCCAAACCATGAAAAAAAACCCAACCGTTCAACAAAAAATTTTCACATTATCTTCGGCTTCAGCATGTGATGAATGTGCAAAAACTATCCCACTTAGGGAGACTTCAAGTATTACGTAAGCACCTTTGGGGGGGTTGCCGTTGTGCTTATTTTCCTATGTTAGCCAATGTTAATTTTTGCTTACTAGGGGGAGGAGAGGTATGAGATGGCCAAACTATTGTTTACATAATACTTGAATGCTCCATTAACAAGAAAATGGCTTAGGAGACGTTACACTAAAACTTTCGTTAACGAACACGTATATGAAAAGGGTGGAGCTACGCTTCAAAAATTTCTTCGCTGTATTTTTAGAGTATATGAGGGCCAGTATTTAAGTTTTTAGAAAATAATATACAAAATATTTCCATATCGAAAAAATTGTTTTATAGCTTTGCAAGATATTCGCCTTTATCGTTAATGCCCTTTTTCATTTGAATAAACCTATTTTCAAAATAATTATGCCATTCCGAGGTTGGTATAGTAGATTCATGTGATTTTCTAGCTTCAACTGCTTCTTTTGGGCTGTTAAATTGTTGACCACGCATTTTATTTTTGATCGTTGGGGACATAAAGGAATCATTGAGTTCTAAGTCAGGCAAATAAGGGCAATAACTCACCAAATTAATGTTTTCATGCTTCAAATAATTGACAGTTTGAAATGTAGTATGTGAGTTTTCATTGTCATAAAGATAAAGAACGATGCAACATTTCGAGTTATTTTCTCTGATTTCAGCAACTAATTCTGGCAAACAAATTGTCATATTTATTTATATAAATTGAACACTATACAGATTAAATAACAATTTTAATCAACATTTTTTGGCATAGTGATACCAGTGCCGATGATATAGCATCATATCATCAGTGCTGGTTTGACTATGCCAAAAGACGTTGATTAAAATGGTTCTTTAATTTAAAATTGTCGTATATCAATCAGCATTTACTGTTCCACGATCTACCAATGCAACAATTGCAACACAGATGGATTTACTAAAAAGAGGCAATAATTTTCTTTGAAGCACTTTGTGCATGAACAACTTTTGTAGGATTCGACTCATTTTCGAACGCCCAAACAGTAAATTGTTGTTTTGTTTGGGGTTCATAGGAATAAATCCAGGTTTCATCACCTGTTACAATGTTAAAGATATGTTTTAAGGTACCACAGTTGAATCTTTTCAAATTTTCCTTTGACATCATTTGACACAAGTGTCTTTCTGAGTTGAATTTAAATTGTGTGGTATCCAACAATCACATACCTTCTTAATGTTTAAATGATTATGTAAAATGGAATGCACTCAAGTCCTTGAAATGTTCGAAAATGCCTCAATTTCATCGTATGTGACATGACGATCTGAAGTGATTGTCACACAGCATCAATGTTTTTTGGTATCACAGTAGTTTTTGGGTCGATCTTCACGGAACTTATCACTGAGGCTTCTACGTCTAAAATGGAATTCTTTAAATCGGTTGCAAATTGTTGCTTTGGATGGTGCTTCATTACTAAAAGTCGAACTCATACGATTGACACACTGTTACTGTGTCAAACCTTATCGAAAGTCGCAAAAAATCATGATTCGAAAACCCCTTCGGGTTAAATCCATGTTTTTCATCACCTCATTGACTTCAAAACAGCACCATAAAAAGAATTATATACTAATTCTGGTTCTGTAATACCCAATGTTTACATGAAAATTGAAATTCATCAAAAAATCATCATCAATGAAAGCTGTGGTCTTTTGTGTTGCCAGATTCAAAAACTTAAGTACTGGCCTACATAGCATGAGTTTTGGCGGCTTTTGAATC
>QLNU02003225.1:300559-318641 GCA_006491805.2 Dysdera silvatica | reverse complement strand
TGACATTGTTGCTTGAACAGGAGCCTATATAATAATTTTATATAATTTTCTCAATGTATCTGCATGCGCTTCGAATTTTTTTTTTATTACATACGAACGTTCAATTATTTTGAAAAGTTGCATTTTTTTTAGCTTGCATGCTTAAATATAATTGAAAATAAATAAATTATAATGATGTTGAGGTTTACTTTCTATTCTGTTAGTTACTTGTACACTTAACTAGTATTTAGTGCACCTAAGTTACAAGACTTGGTGCACTTGTGCACCTGATTTAAAAAGTTAATTTCGACCCCTACCTTAAAGTGTAACGAAAACATGTATATGTAAATTTGAGTGTCTTTGGATTCAATTTAAAAACCTCATTCCCCCCCTCCCCACCTCTCCCATTTCAGGTGATTGTTATGCATCGTGGGTGTTGAAAGGTGCTTAATTTTAATTCTCCAAAACGAGTATGAACCATGATTAACACATTTATTTAAATTTTCATCCTCCTTGATGTTAATATTAAATAAATTTTTCAGAATTTGTTCCAGTTACTTATCAACTAAAAAACAAAAGAAATAGGGAGTAAGACTTATAAGAATAATTTTTTGGGTATATGCTAAGGATCAGCTGTAATGTATACATTTCAGTTCGCCAATGTATGAATCCTCAAACGTTGTACACATTTTGAAATTAACATCTTGGCAAGTATATGAAACTATATTTATTCGTGCATTGCTTATATTAATTCTACACACTTCCTCTTTCTTAGGTGAGTACTCATTTATGGTGACTGCATGCAAATCCTTGGTTTTTGCAGTAGCACGGAAGATTTGTATTAATCTAACAGTTCTATACAACAGTCAAATGTATCATCAGTTTTGCACTAAGGAAAAATTTGAGTGAGAAGTACATTATAAACAACTTTATCAGAAACATAATTGCACTCAACATATGGACATTTTGCTAATGAAATGAGTGTGAAATATGTCAACGAAAGTTTTATTGCCAAGGAGATTTGAGAATAAAGACATGAGGATTTGTATTCACGTGGAAGCTTTTGCATGTGAGACGTGTCATAAATACTTTGATAACCAAAGAAGTTAAAAAAACACATGAAATCTTGTACTATTAGGAAACATTTCCAGTGTGAAATTTGTGATGTAATGTTTTCTTGTTGGACAAATTTAAGTGTACACAAAAGAAAACTTTTGGTGTGAAATGTGGTATATGAAATTTTCTTGGAAAAACACTTTGACAAGGACACATCATGATTCATAGTAGTGAAAAACCTTTACAGTGCAAATGTGTGTAATAAAAATTTCTCTGTATAATGCGATTTGAAAATTCATAGAACACATACAGGTGAGAAACTTTTCCAGTATGAAATGTGTCATACAAAATTTCCTATATGAAGCCATTTGAAAAGGTGCCTGAGAATTCATACTGTTGAAAAAGCTTTCTAGTACGGTATGTATCATACAAAAGTTTCTGAACAAGACTATTTGAAAGATCACATTCAAATTCATACTGGTAAAAAACCTTTACAGTCTGATATATTTCATAAATTTTCTAAACATGGCAATTTGAAAAAACAGATTGAAATTCATACTGGTAAAGAACCTTCCCAGTGCTGTATTTGTCATAAAAAAATTTCTGGCATAAGCAATTTGAAAACGCACATGAAAATGCATATTGGTGAAAAACCTTTTCAGTGTGGTGTGTGTCATAGAAAATTTTCTGAACAAGGTAATTTGAAAAATCACATTAGAATTCATACTGGTGAAAAACCCTTCCAGTGTGATGTGTGTCATAAAAAATTTTCTGTACAAGGCAATTTGAAAGAACACAAGAGAACACATACTGGTGAGAAGCCTTTCCAGTGTGGGATGTGTTATAAAAAATTTCCTGCACAAGGCAGTTTGAAAAAACACATGAGAATTCATACTGGTGAAAAACCTTTCCAATGTGAAATGTGTCACAAAAGGTTTTCTTTACAGAGCAATTTGAAAAAACATCTGAGAATTCATACTAGTGAAAAACCTTTCCAGTGCGGTATGTGTCCTAAAACATTTTCTGAACAAGGCTATTTAAAAAAACACATAAAAATGCATGCTGGTGAAAAACCTTTCCAGTGTGATATATGCAATAAAACATTTTCTCAACAAGGCAGTTTGAAAAGACACATGAGAAGTCATACTGGTGAAAAACCTTTCCAGTGTGAAATATGTAGAAAAAATTTTTCTCTACAAAGCAGTTTGAAAAGCCACATGAGAATTCATGCTGATGAGAAACCTTTCCAGTGTAATATATGTCATAAAAAATTTTATGAGCAATTCCGTTTGAAATATCACATGATAATTCATACTGGTGAAAACCCTTTCCAGTCCGACTCTTGAATGGAACAATTGAAAAAACTGTCCACATTGCCCCTTTACAGAATTTTCCCTAACTTTTGTAAAAAACTGGTTCATCTCAAATTCTATAGTTGGAATTGTGCTTTGTGCGACATTCAATTTTGTCAATTCAGGGAAATTTTAATTACAAATATTATATGTTGAATTAGAATTATTAAACCTGAAACCCACTAGCTTATTGACCATATTCAATTTATATTATCTTATTTAAATCTAATTTTATTTGATTTATATTATCATACTAACCACTTACTGTCTGTTCACGAAAAGTAGCCCGACAGAGTAGTTAGAAATAATGGGAGCTGATGTTACAAATGGCTTAGCCGATTACAGCAAAGGGGACTAAAATTTCAGAACTCAATTTTGGCAGCAAAAAGAGATACAGAAATTGTTAAAGTTTGGCACTTATTTTGTTATTTATCTCGTTTGAATTGTATTGAAGCGCGTTCACATATATTATAAATTTTGAAAATGTGCCTTAATCTTAAGAAAGGAGAACAATTAAATTTTCAAGCATGCAAAATCGTGAACAGTGTTGCTGAATTTTGCTCTTATGAAGCTACGAGGCAATCTTTGACATTTCCTTTTTCACAAGCTAAAAGAAGTGTTTCCAAAGCGATTGGAGTATGTGAAAAGATGATTCAAAGAGTAAGGATTCAGCAATGGATGAAACAGAAGTTTTGAGGAAACGTAGACGGCAGAATGAAAAGCCAAGCGATAGAAATTGTGAAATTGATGACTTTGACAGGTGTGTCATACGACAAACGATCCAATATTTTTACATAAATGAAAAGAAAATGCCATCCCCGTGTGTAGAGAGAAGATGATCTTTCAGTGGCAAAGAACTACATTGTGGAAGGTTTTGTATTCCATGAATATTCGCTGAGGAAAGAGCGTGAACCAAAGAAAGGTGCTCATTGAAAGACCTCACATTGTGTTTTGGAGGAGCAGTTACTTGCAAGAAATGAAGCAACTTAGGGAAAGTGGATGCCAGATTTACATCGACGAGACATGAGTTGACGGCAACCCAACATTTAGGACATGTTGGCAAGATGGCATAATTTCTGAAGTTCAATCAAATGTGAACTCGGAAAATACTTATTGCTGTGCATGTTGGGTCTTCTAAGGGGTTTGTTACATAGGCTTTGCTGGTGTACAAAGTGTCAGTGCAAACTGGAGACTACTATGGACAAATAAACTATGCAAATTTTAAAAAATGGTTGTTGTAAAGCTCATTTCCAATTTATAACCCGGAAGTATCGTGTGTATGGACAACGCTCCGTACCACACAAAAGTTGCAAATACAATGCCTATAAAGTCCACTATAAAGCAAATGGTAGTAGATTGGCTAACAAAGGAGGAAATACACTGCAACAGAAATATGCGGAAAGAGGAACTATTTTCCTTCATAGAGAGCAACCGCCCAAAGAAAGTCACTTATAAAATCGATGATATACTACAGGAGAAAGTACATAATGTTGTGCAGCTTCCCCACCCCCCCTTCCCATTGCGATTTAAATGCAATTGAATATGTTTGGTCAACAGATGAAAGAAAAATGAAAGAAATATCGCTGTCAATTTAAGTTTGAATAATTTGCAAAGCCAACTGACCCGAGCTGTGGATAAACTGAATTGTGAGGAATGGCAAACGCGTTGCCATCATGTGGAAAAAGTTTAAAATTCCTAATGGATGTGTAAAAGAGGTGGTAGACGATTTAATTTTGCCCATTAATAGCAATAGTAACAGATTCTGGAGACAAGGATATTTATGATTTCAATGAATTTTGAGTGACTGTCATCTTCTGGTGGATAGCTTTTGAAAACAAGTCTGATTTTTTTTATTTATTGTATTTCATTTAATTCTACAATAAGTAAAATATACTCATTGATAAAATGTAAAAAATAATTTATTTTATGAAATATATGCAACAAAGGTTGAAAATTTAGCAAATACAGCAAGCAATATAATCATAATAATACTGACACTAGAGAACTATTTTTGGCTTTATTTTATATGCATGCAAGCATTTTCAACTTACATAGATTAACACGACTTCTATTGTGAAATGCTTTTAATTTAATTTTATGTTTGAAGGAACGAAATAGTTTTTGAGTAATGTTTACATATATTGAGATTATTGTACGCAAACATTTGAACTTTCAAAGTGATTTTTATGATTTTTAGACATTTGCTGATAAAATAGCTAATATTAGATTAATTTGGATTTATTGTACTTAATATTAAAGCATAAGCAAAGAAACATACAAATTGTTAAATAATCATTTAGATATGAAATATATAAACAAATTAAACATTTTTAGGTTGATAAGTAGCTTTGACTATCTGTATTTACAAATTATTAAATATATAGGAATTAAAAAACAATATAAATCAATATTTATCAGCATAGTGATACCAGCCCGATGTTATGGCGTGATTAGATGGTGAAACGTTCGAAAGAAAATAAATATTTCTGCCTTCGGTGGGACCTGAACCCACGACCTTCCACTTGCCGGGCGGAGGCTCTACCATCGAAGCCTTTATATACTAATTGTTGGCTCCACCAAACGGTTGCCAAAATCAAGTTCTGAAATTTTAATCCCCCCTCTGCTGTAATCAGCTAGGCCGTTTATGATGTCGGCTCCCATTATTTTTAACTGGTCCATCGGACTACCTTTCATGAACGGACAGATCCTATAACTATTCAATTTCATGTGAATTTTATTTAATGTTTCATAATTATATTAATTCGTAGATCACATTTAATTATATAATTTATCTCCTAACTTTTATTTTTAAAATAGTATTATAAGTATGAAGTTGGCTGCACTGGGCTACACTAAATTTATTGCTGTTTATATTTTAATGATTTTATATGAACTTTTGTGTTGCTAATACTGAATATGGCATCAATTTTTCTAGGTTGTTCTAGCTTTTGAGACACATGGATTTTTCTGTTGAAAAACGAATTTTGTTTTTAATGAATTGTGTTTAAATTAATTTATTAACTTTTTAAAAATTGTGTTTAAATGAACTGTGGTTTGCAGGCCCCATTAAGTTGTTGGTGGCATGCCGTGGGAATAATAGTATATTTCTTAGAAAGTAAAATATGTAAAAAAACCACATCAGTGGTTATAGCTAGTAATGTTCTGATACCGCATTTGGTAAGATGTTGATACCAAAACCCATTAAAAATATTGATACCGCAGTATTATTGAATATAAATTATTGATACTTACAGTATCGGTGAGTATCGAATGAGAATTCATTGTTAAGAAGTTGTTATATATATACAGTTATCTTATATTCATGCATACAGTTGTCATATATTGTAAAATAACACATATTAATAAATCATACAAATACAATTAAATAGTTGTAAAATCATATTTTCATATAATTTTTCCTGTAAGTTACACCTTTTTTTTAAAAAAAAAAAAGGTAGTCAAACCTTGGTTTAACCATTCTGTATCAGACATAGGGCCTTGAAAAAATTTTTTTCTATATAACCTTAAAATAACCGAAAAAATCATACATTATTTGTTATTAAATAAATATAATAATTTTGGTCAACCTAGTCCTATGGTTACAGCATCGCATCCCAAAACATAGGGACCTGCCAAGGACACTTTGAGTTTGCACTTTTCAATCAGGCCTATTGTAGCAGATTTTTCTACCATGCTTACAAGAATTCAGATTAGCTTCCCATAAAAGTCCCATGTAAGGCATTTATCCCTCCTCTTGGTTCCTTGGTTGGTAATAAACTTACCTTGTTTAGTGCAGTATGATCTTAGCAGTCTTTGCACTATAAAAAAAAAAAAATAATAATTTTTGGATTTCTTATCTTTGAAAAGAGCCTAGTTATCGTAAGAAAGCTTTAAACTAAGTAAAACTTTATAGATGGCCAGAGATGCCAACTTTTACGGATTTTCCGTAGTTTGTACGGATTTTAACTCCACCTTACTGTATTACGGTCGATACCGAGAAAACTACGGAAAACCTCACCCAAGATCCTTACGTGCAATTTTATACTAGCCCCTCAAAAATTAATATTATTTTATGTTTTTTTTTGAGAAAAAAAATGCACTTTGCAGATGGTCCGCGCCTTCCATGTTTGGACGCGACGCTTCCGACTTGTCCACTGCCGTCTACCCCAGCATATATCACACGGAACCAAACATTCGGGATTTCACGTCGCAACATTGGAGCACCCGAGAGGGAGAATAAAATCAGCTACTTTTGGCGCCTTTTTTTTTGTCTATGTGTTTGCATGCAAACTCTTTCTCTGTTATTCTTTGTCTAACTTTGTGTGTGAAAATGGTTTTCAATTCTGATTGAAACAAAATGAAACGTAGCTGTAAATATGAAACAGTTGAGGAAAAAAAATCAGTAGCCGAAACCTGCCGGCAAGTATAGCGTGGTATTTGTAGTAAGGAATGGCTGTTTTACAAAGCATCGAAAGTTTTTAAATTTTTATGTGAACTCGCAGTTTTACCATATTTTGAATAACTTTTTACTTTCAAAATTTCAGCAAAATTTCCTCACGATGCTTTAGAAAATGTCGTGCGATTTGCGCCGAGATTTTGCGGCATATATTTCGGGATATTTCCCCCTTATGCTTTCGTTATCTACACACGCAGAGGCGTGCAGATTAATTTAAAAGTAAATTTACCTATTAAATAAATTTAATTAATTTGCGTAATTTATAATTCTATTCTGTGGAAAAATGTAGAGTTATATAGGCCCATGGGGCCCAAGCTACCCCAATAACTTCAAATAAATTACAATTTTGCGTATACTATGATGTATAATTGTACAAAATATGTGCTTGGCCCCCCCCTCCCCCCATTTTTTTTCAAACTCTACGTTGAGAAAACTGTTTCTAGAACTTAAAAAACGATTTGACTTTAAAAAAATGACTTTAATGTTAATTAACGATTGGTGATGTTTTAGATGCACGATTTCGTCTTAGATGCACCGTCTACCAGCAAAATTATAAACTTTTAAATATGCTGTAGTTAACGACAGTTAGTAATTTAATTTTTATGATTTATACTGGTTCAAAAGCATAATTTTTTTCTACAAAACTGACGCAAAAGGGGTTTTTTTTTTTTACAAAACCGATACCAAAAGCCACTTTTTCCTTGCTACGAAACTGATACGATATACCATTGCAAAATAGTGACAGTTGTTTAATATCCGGTAAAAGAACTTTGCCCTTTTTTTAATAACTTTGATTTACGTTTCATTGTTTATTTTTTTTTAACCCTAAAACATATTTCTTACAGTAACCCCCCTTTCTTATATACTTTAGAATTTAGAACGCGTAATGACAAATACCCACGTACATACACCACATTCAATCTTCGTTTGAGTCATTCAAATCAATACACTGATTCTGACTGACGTACTTAGATTTTGATGAAACTTACTATACCAAGTGTCTTTACATAGTTATGGATGGAAATCGTAAAAAAAAATTAATTCGTTCGAAAGTTATTAAATATTAATTACTTAAATTTTTAGAAGGGTAATGCTATCTTCTTCCTCTAACGTAAATTGAATATGAGGGTTCAAGCTGTTCAAATAGAGATGAAAATCAGTAACTGAAGACCTTGGTAGGATAACGAAAGTATCATCGACGTATTGCTTCCACACCTGGACACAGTAAATTCACTCATCTAAAGCACTGTTTTCAAATGCCTCCATACACAAATTTGCCACCACACTCGAAGCAGGTGACCCCATCGCCGTACACCTCTTCTGTCGGTAAAATCTACCCTTGAAGCCGAAAACCGTGGAATTCAAGCAGAACTCGAACAGGCAATATATCTCTTCCGGACTAAGGCTAGTTCTTTCTTCCAGGCTTCCATCATGCCTCAGTCGCTCCAACGCTGCTGATACCGCCAAATTTGTTGGAATACAGGTGAAAAGTGAAACAACACTAAAAGGCACCATAGCATCATCGGGAGCGATTTTTACGTTTCTGATAGAAGAAATAAACTCCTCAGAGGTAGACACCGACCGTTCAGAGCACCCAACAAGAGGAGATAGTATACCTGCAAGATATTTAGAAAGTGCATATGTTGGCGAACTACAAAAACTCACAATAGGTCTAAGAGGAATATCGTGTTTATGGACTTTTGGGAGTCCATAGAACAATGGTATTCTTCCAGACGAACAACGGAGTCGCGAGTAAAGCTTCATCCGAGTTTTAACCGTTTTTACCCTAGTAAATTTATCGCTCGTAACCAATGTGGTGTTAGTGGTGGAAACAGGAATGTAGAGGATGAGACTAGGAAGACATCAGTGGTTTTGCCATATGTGGCGGGTGTCTCAGAAAAGCTGTCTCGAATTCTCAGTTGTGTGAATGTTAAGACCTACTACAAACCTGTCTACACCCTGCGTGATCTATTACTTAAAGTTAAGGATCGCGTCCCTGAGGAGGAAAAATCTGGTGCTATTTACCAAATACCGTGTGGAGACTGTGACAAGGTGTATGTTGGACAGACGGGAAGATCGATACGTCTACGAGGGAAGGAGCATATGCGTGCGGTAGCTAGGGGAGACGATTCAAACCAGTTGGCTGAACATGTCTTCAGGGAGGGTCACGAACCAGATTGGCATTCGATGAAAATATTACATCAGAATGTGACGAATCTGGGGAGTAGACTTTTTCTGGAATCATGGGAAACCTACGGTTTGAGGAGTCGTGCAATAAACATCGCAAAACCTCTACCAGAACCTTACAGGATTTTTGCAAAACCTCGAGTTGGGGGTGTTCATCTGACATCGTCGGGTGCGGGGGCTTTCCCGGCGAGGGTTTCCCCAGCTGGAACTGCTCCGCACCAGATGACTTCAGATGGGGATTCCCAACATGCGGGTATATAAGCTTAGGACTTTCACGAACTCTTCATTCTGCCTTCACTTGACAAAGGGAGCAGTTGGCTCCCGAAACGTCGTGTTTTTAAACCTTACGCCAGTGTCAAAATAACTGTTTGTTAAACAATATAGATCAACGTTTATTGGCGTAGTGATACAAGCGCAGATGTTATGGATTGGGTATTGTCTTTCGGTGCCCAGATGGTAGAGCCTCCGCCCGGCAAGTGGAAGGTCGTGGGTTCAGGTCCCACCGAAGGCAGAAATATTTATTTTCTTTCGAACGTTTCACCATCTAATCACGCCATACCATCGGCGTTGGTATCACTACGCCAATAAACGTTGATTGATATTGTTGTTTAATTTAATCTGCGTAGTGTTCGATTTATATAAATACTCCTTCCAAATGCTGGTTTCTCTGATGATCAGGAAAGTATTTCAAAACATGGAATTTTGAACCATTTAACAAATGCCCACCAAAAATGGGTATGTCGTTTGTATATTCAATGACGGATGGTGGTTAAGCTATATCGGGGGAAATGAAAACGAAGTGAAAGTTACATTTCTCCATCCATCCGGACCTTCTCCTTTTTCTTACCTTTCACCATCTGATGTACTCTGGATTCCTTTGACAGATGTAATTTGTAAAGTAAATCCCTTCACACCAACTGATCGAACTTACGCTCTACCAAAAAATGAACTGAAAAAAATTGCAGAAGTCATTAAACATTTCCTGGGCTAAATAAAAGACTAAGAGCATCAAGTTTCCAGCCACCTCCGGCACATTGACAAAAAGAATTTTCACTTTTACGGTAAGCTGATGAAACAAATGTTATCTTCTTATAAATTGAATTCATTTTCTTAGTTGTAATATACTTAGAATATACTTAGTTTTATTAAGTATTAGCATAATTACTAAAACTACTGATAAGTCAGCTAGATTTGACTAAAACTAGACTTTTATGAAGAACTAAATCCTATATGATAAATATTTACCATACATGTAAATCTTGTATTCTCCGTATCACTTGATCCCATTACAATCCCAAAATGAAACTTTGGGAGGTGTAAGAGGGTAGCACAAAGTAATTTCGTGAATTTTTTCAAAATTTTAAAATTGTCATTTTTTGAAAAAAAAAATTTAATTAATTTCTTTAATTGTAAACTTTGTAATGTTATATGTCAAATTAAAGCCTTTCAAAAGAGCTTTAAAATGAGGTACCACCTAGCTTTGTACCTACTGTGATTCCAGAAGAAATGGTAGTTAACTATTTCAGGATGTCACAATTTTTAACAAAAATTTAAATAATTAATACTTAATAACTTTCGAACGGAACTTAAAAAAAATTTATGATTTTCATTCATAACTATGTAAAAACACTTGATACACCAAGTTTTGTCAAAATCCAAGAGGTCAAGGGAGATTTCAATTCCAAGCTATGTTGATTTGACATGGAATGACTCGTTTGTTGGTCATCTGTTTGTTACAGAAATGAATGCTGATTGGCTGTGGCAGGGCAATTGAACTGAAATAACGTTGATGAAGTCTCAACCCTTCCTCTATATTTATTTTTCTTGAATACGTTAATATTTCCTAAGATAACTAGTCCTTTATATTTCAAAGCATTGTTGATGTAAATAATTTTATTGATACGATTTTTCGAGCAACGAAAGCAACTAATATTTTTTAGCATTTTGCTACAACTTTTTTTCCCATTTTAGCATTTTTGCGATAGTATGTTTGGAGCCAGCTTAAATCCTGGGCAGAACCCTATGTAATTAATATATATATATATAGTAGTATAGACACTTGTTGTGAGTTTTTGCAAATTATTTTTTGGAACAAACAAACTAATCAATTGTATTAAGCAAAAATAAGTTTTAAGTAAAACTTAAAGCTTAATTCTTACTTACAATGATATAGAAGTTTTGTGTTGATTTTTTGAGACCACGACTACGATACTTCGTATTCAGAAAGAGTACGTCAGGACACTTGAAATGTCGTATGTTAGAGCTGTATCGGGGCGAGGCTAGAGGGCGTGTAATTGTGATCTAAAATTTGAAACTTGTGTAATCGTAACTTCATGCTAAGTAACCGTAATCATATGAAATGATTACAATTGCTCCAAGTATGCTCTTGACCTCCTCTCTCGACACCCTGACATTTCAAGTGCCCTCAAGTACACTCTCTGAATATGGAATATCGTAGTCTTAGCTCCAATAGTAGCCTAGAAAAAGGATAAGTCTCCAGACCCCTTCCCCGATACATCCTTGACTGCTTGGTGGTGACTACGATCTGTGAACGATGATTGCGAACTACGAATGAAGGCTGCGAACGAAGACCACTACTCATGAACGAAGAACGGTGACCGCGAGCATACTAACATTCCTTACATTGCTACGCACCATTGACCAAAATGGAAGCCTGTGATTGGCCCACTGAGCTATATTACAACTGGAGTACTGACTGACCATGCCGTTTCCAAAGAACCGCATCACCCCTTCATCTATACGCGGTAGGCAAACAACCAGCTTCAATGTGACTTGTAATGTTAACGGATACTTTTAAGGATAAAAAATAAAGGAACTATTTCATTTTAAGTTAATGTAAAGCAAAGAAATAACGCAGGACTTTTGGTGAAAATGTCTTTTATTTTCAAATTGTATTAAGAAGTAAGAATAATTTGGATTTTAGTGGTGAACTATATTATATTTTATATTATAGGCCGATATTCAACGCTTATTTTTGTGTTTTTCTACAAATTTATAAATTAATGATCATTAGTGTATGCTTTAGTTAATTAACCTTCAAAGATTAGTTAGTTTAGAAAGTGATAAAAATATTCTACGGCATATATATAGTATATAGAAGTCGAACATAATTTTCGAATTAATATATGTATATATATCACTCAGTATATATTAAAGCTAATCTGAAACGCACAGTCGTAGGCATAATGTGGCGGGAAGCCACTGCCCCAGTTTTTTTAGAAAGGAGGCAAAATCATACCCTTGCAATTTTGGGTTTTTGTTCCTCCCCACCCCCAGTTTACGCTATATTTAACCCCTAAGTTACGTCTATACACTCTGTAGTTGTAAAATATTGTATCTTTAAATTAAATGTAAATTCTTAACAGCGGGTATTTATTATTAATGGGATTAGGTTTCGGTGCTTGTTCACGGATTGTTTGCCTAACTCGCTTACGAAGTGTATCCTTCCACAGCAAAAAACGGCTTCGGGTGCCGCTGGGCTGTTGAATATGGAGTCCGCACTCCAGTTGTAATTTAGGTTAGGGGATTGGCCAAGCTGTTAGATGGGCAGTGCGGCACAGTGCTTAAAACGCATTGTCAAGTTAGCTTTGTCCAAAACTTCTCCCCAGTATCCAGTATTACGTTGACTTAATTTTCGGAGTTACAACAACTACAAATGTGTCAATTGCTTTCAACAGTTTACCATCAACTTTTCGAAAAAAAAATTACCAAAATTCAATACCTGTACGATCTATTCCTCAACGCATGGACGATATGAACTTACGGACATAGACGTAACTCGGAGTTTAATATAGAGTAAACTGGGGGAGGGGGGCAAAAAAATCAATGGGGAAAAAGTACGGTTTGCCTCTTTTCTGAAAAAAGAACTGAAGGGAAAATTGCCCCCCTTACCCCCGCCAGATTACGCCTATGCCTATGGGCAAAGGAATTTAACAGGATTACGAACACGAAATGGGATTCAAGAAGTGCAGTTCCAACTAGTGTGAAGATTGTAAGTAAGTATAATTTTAAAGCATGGGGTAAGTTCAAGAAATTACAGCGCAAAATAAATTTAAATACAAATAATATTATAGACAAATATTATTGGAAATACAATTTAATCAAGACATTGGATATTAGCGCAGTCTCTTCAATAAAACTAGCGCAACAAACATTCGTCATGCAGTGTTACTCAAAATTTAAATTGCACGTTACGTGGTTGCAGGGTATTAGTCACGGACTTCCCTTTTGGTTAATAGTGCATAGCAATGCAACGAATGTTGACCGCGAACTGCAAATTAAGATTGCGAACTATGACGAAGAACGGTAGTTCACAAAAAAAGTTATCTGAACGAACGGGTCATTTTTGTGAATAGTTCAAAAAGACCCGTTCGGTCACGAATGACCCATCTGTAATTCCTAACTCTATGGCCATATACCAAGGATCTTCAACCCGCGGGCCACATGCGGCCCGCCAGCTCATGAAAAAATACAAATTATTTCACACAAAAATAGCGTCCCTGCTCCCTCCGAGTCTGAAATCTATATATTTTATTCCGTTGTCATTTTCATATTTCATAAAAAATATCTTAAAACACTATAGAACTAATTACAACGTAGTTTTCCTCTCAGTCGTTTTTTACTTTAGTGATTTAAAAAAAATTCATCTTAGGACTCATCAAATTCTATTCTAAATATGCTGATATGAACATCTTCCCCACTATCTGACTGCATGCTCTGAAAACGTTACTGTTCTTGAGCACTTACATCTGGGCATAAGCTGATGTAGAAAGTTCATAAGGGGGGGGGGGTTACAGAGCTATAACATCATCTGTTTATCTGTATATACACAAAATTTCGTTGCAGTGGAAATTACAACCCCATGCGTATGTTAGTGCATCTGTAAACAGCTGTTTCCAAAAATAAAGTTGATAAAATGAAAAGTTAGGACCAGAATAACTGACGTCCACCTTGGAAACATTCTTAGGATTGCAATATCAAAAATAAGACCGGATATTGACAGGATTGTTAAAAATAAGCAGTGCCAAAAATCTCGCTAAAAGGTTTGATTTCGCTTTACATATTAATAACTAAAAGTATTGTAAATGTTTTTTTGCGTCCATACATATTTTACATTGTAATATATATTTAGTCACAGTGACGGATACAGAAAATACCTTTTGGTGGGCACCAAAACTAATATAGAGACGTAAGGAAAAAATATCAATAAATCTGATCATGGGGGGGGGTACCTCTCGAGCCGCATTTGTTCAGTCCTAATATTGCTGATACAGTAGTGCGGGGCTATAAGAAAAAGCAAAATTTTACCTGGGACTGAAAAGGGTTGAAGACCTCCTGTCATATACCATTAATCACATGTTGTACCGGGCAGAAAAGCTTCAAGCATCTGCCAATATTTTTCTCTGATAATCGCATCAATGCCAAGAAGAAGAAGTAGTAGTAGTCACATGTTGGGTTCTTTATGGTTTCGTATATCGTCAGTTATAGTGTGGCGTTAAATATTAATTGATGCTATTAATATTCACTTAACAAATATTTACGTCATCTTTTATTGTGTACTTTGGTTAAAAGTGTTTCAACCTTACTTTAATTTTCTGTACTTTGTAAGTATATAGTTCTCACATTTTTTAAATGGTAAAAATGTGGTATTGGTTTGCAATGGCTTTTTATTCATGAGTATATTTTGAAATTCGTACCTGCAAGGAAAAGTAATGACACTATTCAGAGAAGCTCTTATGAAAATGTTGTTAAATTAAATAAACTTAGGATGTTGGTGGAGCTCCACTTTACTGTTTCTGAGCGTGCTGCGTCTCTACGTCCTGGGCTATTTCAGGCCTTCATTAAAACTTTTCAAAGTAATCGTCCACTGGTTCATATTTTGTTTTTACAACTTCTCCCAGTAATGCGGAAGCTTGCAGGTCTCATTTGTTGATCATATGCTCTGAAAAATTTACACGTTTGATTGGCAAAATGGGAACTTATTTCAGCAGAAAAATTTGACGGAACTGTCGTTTATTAATATGTCTGGAGAAGTTGAGAAAAAAGTTTCTTTGCTAGGTCAAAAAAGTAAAATGACTTTTCAGATGTGTCCAATTACATTACATTGCTATCTGTACGCACCTTATAGAAAAAGCCCTCACAAAAAAAGCTCTTGGGTGTTTACAGAAGTTAGAAAGAAAAACAGAGAGAAGCTGTCGATAGATTGCGATGGTTTAGTTGCAAGAGTTCTTCCCTTGGATATTGGTGAAGATAGTCTCCTAGGTGAGTGAAAATGTCTTCAAGTGAAAAGTGAAGAATCAGATGCTATTAAAATAAAAAAAATGGAGCACGTTTTTACTCTAAAAACCACTGATGGATCTCCCAAAAATCCTATTATTTCCAAGGTGATGAAAGCAGCATTATGCCTTTCACATGGAAATGCTGATATTGAAAGATGATTTTCAGTTTCCAAGTTAATTCTTGATGTTAGTCCACAAATGTCTCTCAGAACATTGAATTCAATTCTAGTTATCAAAGATGGAATGAAGCAATATAAAAATAAACTTTTTTTTTACCAATTATCAAGAAATCGATATCTTTGGCACATACTGCTCATAAGCATTACTAAGCATATCAGGGGGGAGTGAAGGTGACTGAAAGATAAAGAAGAGCAGTTGAATATAGGAAAGGAGAAGCAAAGGAAGGAAGAGGAACAAAAACTGATGGAGACAGATTTCCAGGGAAAAAATTCAAGACTTCGAATGTACTCTTAAAAACAAGAAGAACCTTGAAATCGCCAGAGAATCAGCAGATGTTTCTTTGATAATGCTACAGAAAAGCTGAAAAAAAAAGTTCGGAGTGGAGTAAGGTGACCTTGTACAGATTAAAGTAGCTCAAGAAATACTAGAGGGTTTTCGATTGATGAAAAACTATGAAAAGAAATAATACAAAACAGTTCAAGAGCTCCAAACTGTTGTCGAAAAGAGTAAAATCATGCTAATTAGCAACTTTTATCATAAAAAGTCTATGACAGAATTGTTTTTTATGCCAGTTTTTTTTGTGTGGATTTATAATAGCTCTTTAAAATCAAGATCTAAAAATAGTAAAAAAAATTAGTAGTTAATTCTAAAAATTTAGACTCCTTCAAGGAATGTTTAAATGAACATGTGGACTTTTCTAATATTTAAAAGGATTTGCTCTCATTTTCTTTAATAGATATCTATGTTTTAATGTTTAACGTATTTATTTTATTATTTTGTTTTTTGGGACTGTCCTTGTTGAGTCCTCAAACCAGTTGAGAACCTAGATTTTGTGTGTATGTATTTATAATTTTATTGTTTTCTGTAAATCTTATTTTGTAATTAAATAAAGAAAATGTTGGCCATGCCCCATTCATATTCAAAACGAAATAACAGTTGGACTGGTTTTATACTGGAAGAATTTTGATGTTAATTTTGCTAGATCTAATAAATTAACATTTCGTTCTGAACTTGACAGGCCTTTTGGTAGGGTAATTAAATTAGGGAAAAAAAGTCATTTTCAGGCACGTTCATGTCAAAACACACTTTTTTTTTCTTTTTTTTTTTTAAGTTCTAGCCTCTTTTTGTCTCCTTTTTAATAATTTTAATCACCAAAATAGCTATTTTTTACTTCTAAACTCACTCCCATCCCTGTATATGGCTAAACTGCAAAATCCACCCCCTAGCTCTCTCTCCTCTCGGGAATTTCAGTAGATCGGCTTGTGATGTCATGTTTATATCACCCTTCTGTGCTATTCCAGCTGCTGTGGCATTTCTTTCTTTTTTGTGTGTGTGTGTGGAATTGTGTTTGAATGGAAAGAGGAGTGTGCTTACCTTGAGTGGGCTATGGAAAGAGGGAAAAATTTCATCGGAGTATGAGTGTCTTGTATGTAAGGAACAGATGACATTGTGGACTAGGCCTCGTGTAGATAACATTTGCGGATTATTTTGTAGAATTTGTGTGGCGCCGCCACAAAATGGATATGCTGGAGAACTTGTTCCTCCCCTGCCTCCCCCTAGCTTCACACCCCACCTAGCCACATTTACCCACTAAGCACGACGCCGTTCTCCCTCCTGTCAGTTCCATACTCAAAGGTTTGATGTCTGTTATTTGAGATGCCTTGTCAAGGTTGTCCCCCTTCCGAACCGAGCAGGACAGTATCTCGGTTAAGGGAATACACGGAGTTCTTATAATACAATAGAGTGGTCGTCACATGACTCCGTAGCTGATTCACAAGCGACATGTCAGTGAGGTCAGAATAGGATTGCCAACTACGTTAATTTCCAAGGGCAGATACTTTTTTTTTTAGCTTGAAAGACCATATTTGCGTAACATAAATGGACCTAAGTCAATATTAAAAATCCTAAAAAATTAACGCTTATTATGTGGATAAATTCATATAAAAATAAACCTTGAGTATTTAAGTAAATTCGCAAAAAATTATCGAATGATTTATTTGGGCACATTCAGTGAGTCTTGTACCTATGTGATGTAAAAATAACTATTTTCGTACAATCTTCCACTACGGTATTATGCTACACATTATAAATTTGGAAACTCCTGAAAAGAATTGTAAACGAATTTCTATTTTATAATTATTTTGTAACTTTTAATTATAGGTGTAATTTTTTTACAGTTTTGTGATTATTATATTTATTGTAAATAATCGCGTGATTTAATTGCAAATTATGGATTACATTATACTCTTTATGTTATAATCTTCAACTATGGTGTTGTACAATTTACAAATTACAGAAGTCTTGAATTATTTTTATAGATGCATTCTTGCACTGCATGTTATAGTATGAGGGCAATTCAGTAAGTAGGTTACAAAAGCCAATAAAAAAAGGGGAAACGAAGATACTTACATGAAAACATGTTTATTTCTTTACGTAGCCGCCATTTACATTGATACATTTATCCCATTTCTTTATGAGTTTTCCAATACCTGCGGCATGAAAGTCTTTGGACTGTTGCATCAGCCACCTATGTACCTCACGTTCAGCATCTGCATCAGTCGCGAAATGCTTGC
>QLNU02003225.1:235254-300459 GCA_006491805.2 Dysdera silvatica | reverse complement strand
GTTAATATAAAGTAAAGAAATAACGCAAGACATTTAGTGAAAATGTCTTTTATCTTCAAATTGTGTTAAGAAGTAAGAATAATTTGGATTTTAGTTGAGAACTATATATTCCGTTAACAGGCCGATATTCAACGCTAATTTTTGTGTTTTTCTACAAATTTATAAATTAATGATTATTAGTGTTTGCTTTAGTTAATCAATCTTCAAAGATTACGTGTAGAAAGTGATAAAAAAATTCTACGGCATATATATAGTATATAGAAGTCGAACATAATTTTCGAATTAATATATGTATATATATCACTCAGTATATATTAAAGCTAATCTGAAACGCACAGTCGTAGGCATAATGTGGCGGGAAGCCACTGCCCCAGTTTTTTTAGAAAGGAGGCAAAATCATACCTTTACAATTTTGGGTTTTTGTTCCTCCCCACCCCCAGTTTACGCTATATTTAACCCTTAAGTTACGTCTATACACTCTGTAGTTGTAAAATATTGTATCTTTAAATTAAATGTAAATTCTTAACAGCGGGTATTTATTATTAATGGGATTAGGTTTCGGTGCTTGTTCACGGATTGTTTGCCTAACTCGCTTACGAAGTGTATCCTTCCACAGCAAAAAACGGCTTCGGGTGCCGCTGGGCTGTTGAATATGGAGTCCGCACTCCAGTTGTAATTTAGGTTAGGGGATTGGCCAAGCTGTTAGATGGGCAGTGCGGCACAGTGCTTAAAACGCATTGTCAAGTTAGCTTTGTCCAAAACTTCTCCCCAGTATCCAGTATTACGTTGACTTAATTTTCGGAGTTACAACAACTACAAATGTGTCAATTGCTTTCAACAGTTTACCATCAACTTTTCGAAAAAAAAATTACCAAAATTCAATACCTGTACGATCTATTCCTCAACGCATGGACGATATGAACTTACGGACATAGACGTAACTCGGAGTTTAATATAGAGTAAACTGGGGGAGGGGGGCAAAAAAATCAATGGGGAAAAAGTACGGTTTGCCTCTTTTCTGAAAAAAGAACTGAAGGGAAAATTGCCCCCCTTACCCCCGCCAGATTACGCCTATGCCTATGGGCAAAGGAATTTAACAGGATTACGAACACGAAATGGGATTCAAGAAGTGCAGTTCCAACTAGTGTGAAGATTGTAAGTAAGTATAATTTTAAAGCATGGGGTAAGTTCAAGAAATTACAGCGCAAAATAAATTTAAATACAAATAATATTATAGACAAATATTATTGGAAATACAATTTAATCAAGACATTGGATATTAGCGCAGTCTCTTCAATAAAACTAGCGCAACAAACATTCGTCATGCAGTGTTACTCAAAATTTAAATTGCACGTTACGTGGTTGCAGGGTATTAGTCACGGACTTCCCTTTTGGTTAATAGTGCATAGCAATGCAACGAATGTTGACCGCGAACTGCAAATTAAGATTGCGAACTATGACGAAGAACGGTAGTTCACAAAAAAAGTTATCTGAACGAACGGGTCATTTTTGTGAATAGTTCAAAAAGACCCGTTCGGTCACGAATGACCCATCTGTAATTCCTAACTCTATGGCTAACTCTATTACAACCCCATGCGAATGTTAGTGCGTTTGTAAACAACTGTTTCCAAAACTTAAGTTGATAAAATGAAAAGTTAGGACCAGAATAACTGACGTCCACCTTGGAAACACTTTTAGGATTGTAATATCAAAAATAAGACCTGATATTGATTGGACTGTTAAAAATAAGCAGTGCCAAAAATCTCACTAAAAGGTTTGATTTCGCTTTACATATTCATAACTAAACGAATTGTAAATGTTTTTTGCTTCCATACGTAATATGTTCCACATTGTAATATATATTTAGTCACAGTGACGGATACAGAAAATACCTTTTGGTGGCCACCAAAACTAATATAGAGACGTAAGGAAAAAATATCAATAAATCTGATCATGGGGGGGGGTACCTCTCGAGCCGCTTTTGTTCAGTCCTAATATTGCTGATACAGTAGTGCGGGGCTACAAGAAAAAGCAAAATTTTACCTGGGACTGAAAAGGGTTGAAGATCCCTGTCATATACCATTAGTCACATGTTGTCCCGGGCAGAAAAGCTTCAAGCATCTGCCAATATTTTTCTCTGATAATCGCATCAATGCCAAGAAGAAGAAGAAGTAGTAGTCACATGTTGGGTTCTTTCCGGTTTCGTATATCGTCAGTTATAGTGTGGGGTTAAATATTAATTGATGCTATTAATATTCACTTAACAACTATTTACGTCATCTTTTATTGTGTATTTTGGTTAAAAGTGTTTCAACCTTAATTTAATTTTCTGTATTTTGTAAGTATGTAGTTTTCACATTTTTTAAGTGGTAAAAATGTGGTATTGGTTTGCAATGGTTTTTTATTCATAAGTGTTTTTTGAAATTCGTACCTGCAAGGAAAAGTAATGACACTATTCAGAGAAGCTCTTATAAAAAAAAAATGTTGATGAATTATTAAATGAACCTGTGATGTTGGCGGACCTCCACTTTACTGTTTCATCTGCTGAGCTATTTCAGGCCTTCATTAAAACTTTTCAAAGTAATCGTCCACTGGTTCATATTTTGGTTTTACAATTTCTCCCAGTAATGCAGAAGCTTGCAGGTCTCATTTGTTGATCATCTGCTCTGAAAAATTTACACGTTTGATTGGGAAAATGAGAACTTATTTCATCAGAAAAATTTGACGGAACTGTCGTCTATTAATATGTCTGGAGAAGTTGAGAAAAAAGTTTCTTTGCTAGGTCAAAAAAGTAAAATGACTTTTCAGATGTGTCCAATTACATTATATTGTTAGCTGTACGCACCTTATCAAAAAAGCCCTCATGAAAAAAGCTCTTGGGTGTTTACAGAAGTTAGAAAGAAAAACAGAGAGAAGCTGTCGATAGATTGCGATGGTTTAGTTGCAAGAGTTCTTCCCTTGGATATTGGTGAAGATAGTCTCCTAGGTGAGTGGAAATGTCTTCAAGTGAAAAGTGAAGAATCAGATGCTATTAAAATAAAAAAAAATATTGGAGCACGTTTTTACTCTAAAAACCACTGATGGATCTCCCAAATATGCTATTATTTCCAAGGTGATGAAAGCAGCATTATGCCTTTCACATGGAAATGCTGATATTGAAAGATGATTTTCAGTTTCCAAGTTAATTCTTGATGTTAGTCCACAAATGTCTCTCAGAACATTGAATTCAATTCTGGTCATCAAAGATGGAATGAAGCAATATAAAAATAAACTTTTTTTTTACCAATTATCAAGAAATCGATATCTTTGGCACATACTGCTCATAAGCACTACTAAGCATATCTGAGGGTGGTGACTGAAAAAGAGCATTGAATATAGAAAAGCAAGGAAGGAAGAGGAACAAACAGTGGAGACAGATTTCAGGAAAAATTCAAGACTTCAAATATTACTCTTAAAAACAGAAACCTACTGAGAATAGGCAGATGTTTTGTTTTATTATGCTACAGAAAAGCTGAAAAAAAAAGTTCGGAGTGGAGTAAGGTGACCTTGTACAGATTAAAGTAGCTCAGCGAATACTAGAGGGTTTTCGATTGATGAAAAACTATGAAAAGAAATAATACAAAACAGTTCAAGAGCTCCAAACTGTTGTCGAAAAGAGAAAAATCATGCTAATTACTAACTTTTATCATAAAAAGTCTATGACAGAATTGTTTTTTATGCCAGTTTTTTTTGTGTGGATTTATAATAGCTCTTTAAAATCAAGATTTAAAAATAGTAAAAAAAAAATAGTAGTTAATTCTAAAAATTTAGACTCCTTCAAGGAATGTTTAAATGAACATGTGGACTTTTCTAATATTTAAAAGGATTTGCTCTCATTTTCTTTAATAGATATCTATGTTTTAATGTTTAACGTATTTATTTTATTATTTTGTTTTTTGGGACTGTCCTTGTTGGGTCCTAAAACCAGTTGAGGACCTAGATTTTGTATGTATGTATTTGTAATTTTATTGTTTTCTGTAAATCTTATTTTGTATTGAAATAAAGAAAATGTTGGCCATACCCCATCTATGTTCAAAACGAAATAACGGTTTTTATTGTATCTGGAAGAATTTTGAAATTAACTTTGCTAGATCTAATAAATTAACATTTCGTTCTGAGCTTGACAGGCCTTTTGGTAGGGTAATTAAATTAGGGAAAAAAAATCGTTTTCAGGCACGTTCATGTCAGAACACACATTTTTTTTTCTTTTTTTTTTTAAGTTCTAGCCTCTTTTTGTCTCCTTTTTTGTAATTTTAGTCTCTAAAATCGCTATATTTTGTTTAAACACACTCTCATCCCTATATATGGCTAAACTGCAAAATCCACCCCCTAGCTCTCTCTCCTCTGGAAATAAGTCCAGAATCGGGAATTTCAGTAGATCGGCTTGTGATGTCATGTTTATATCACCCTTCTGTGCTATTCCAGCTGCTGTGGCATTTCTTTCTTTTTTGTGTGTGTGTGTGGAATTGTGTTTGAATGGAAAGAGGAGTGTGCTTACCTTGAGTGGGCTATGGAAAGAGGGAAAAATTTCATCGGAGTATGAGTGTCTTGTATGTAAGGAACAGATGACATTGTGGACTAGGCCTCGTGTAGATAACATTTGCGGATTATTTTGTAGAATTTGTGTGGCGCCGCCACAAAATGGATATGCTGGAGAACATGTTCCTCCCCTGCCTCCCCCTAGCTTCACACCCCACCTAGCCACGTTTACCCACTAAGCACGACGCCGTTCTCCCTCCTGTCAGTTCCATACTCGAAGGTTTGATGTCTGTTATTTGAGATGCCTTGCCAAGGTTGTCCCCCTTCCGAACCGAGCGGGACAGTATCTTGGTTAAGGGAATCCGCAGAGTTCTTATAATATAATAGAGTGGTCGTCACATGACTCCGTAACTAATTCACAAGCGACATGTCAGTGAGGTCAGAATAGGATTGCCAACTACGTTAATTTCCAAGGGCAGATACTTTTTTTTAGCTTGAAAGACCATATTTGCGTAACATAAATGGACCTAAGTCGATATTAAAAATCCTAAAAAATTAACGCTTATTATGTGGATAAATTCATATAAAAATAAACCTTGAGTATCTATAAATTCGCAAAAAATTACTGAACATTTATTTGGGCACATTCAGTGAGTCTTCTGTACCACATGTGATGCAAAAAAAAGCATTTTCGTACAATCTTCCACTACGGTATTATACACATTATAAATTTGGAAACTCCTGAAAAAAAATTGTAAACGAATTTCTCTATTTTATAATTATTTTGTAACTTTTAATTATAGGTGTAATTTTTTTTACAGTTTTGTGATTATTATATTTATTGTAAATAATCGCGTGATTTAATTGCAAATTATGGATTACATTATACTCTTTATGTTATAATCTTCAACTATGGTGTTGTACAATTTACAAATTACAGAAGTCTTGAATTATTTTTATAGATGCATTCTTGCACTGCATGTTAGGTATGAGGGCAAGTCAGTAAATCCGTTACAAAAGCCAGTAAAAAAAGGGGAAACGAAGATACTTACATGAAAAACATGTTTATTTCTTTACGTAGCCGCCATTTACATTGATACATTTATCCCATTTCTTTATGAGATTTCCAATACCTGCGGCATGAAAGTCTTTGGACTGTTGCATCAGCCACCTATGTACCTCACGTTCAGCATCTGCACCAATCGCAAAATGACTGCCGCCCAGGTGCAATTTAAGCTGACCAAACAGGTGATAATCGCTTGAAGTTAAGGCTGGGCTATAAGGCGGATGTTGAAGAAGTTGCCACCGAACCCCTTCAATTTTCTCCTGGGTCATTCGAGCTGTGTGAGGCCTTGCAACTCATCAACTTTCCATACTGTTTCTTCTGTCGCAATCTCAACAGAATGACCACTTTGTTCTTTATTAACAACTTTTAAACGCCTTTCAGGAACTTTCTGAACCCAATTGTAGACTGCTTGACGGGACAAACAATACTCAGTGTAAATAGGAAGCATTTCCTTGTGAATATCCTTTGCCACAAGCCCTTTCGCCCTTAAGAAAAGCACAACACCTCGCTTCTCTTCTAGCGTACACTCCTTGAGCACAGTCGCCATTTTCAAATGCAGCTGCACATCTGTACAACTATTGTTTCGTTACAACTCAATAAATTCGAAATGATCACCATAAAGTTGGATAGTGCTGCCGTCTATTGACATTTTTGGAAACAATTTACTACTAATTTCTGACCTCTCATATCGGTTTGTAAACTACTTACTGACTTGCCCTCGTATAATTCTTGCATTGCATATTACGGTATAATTCTGTTATCTTTACATATATGTTAATTGTATAGTTTTAATTGCAATTATTATAAATTACACATTCATATTTCAATTTTATTGTAAATTATGGGCCATTATAAGAACTCTGTTAGGCAATCCAAATAATTCTATTTCTTTGTCCTCACTTCATTCACCATAGAAAAGATACGTTCAGATTCTGCATTTGAGTGTGGTAAGCTTATTTACTTACGTTGTAAGTATTTAAACGGGAACACGTCAAAAATTATTTCCTTGAAAAAAAAAAATTGAGGGAAATTTCGAGTTGGTGTGGGAAATTCCCTTCGGACGTGTTGGCAACACTGGTCTGTACTCCATGGATTAGATGCTAGCGGCAGACCTGGCGCACCTTCGTGCACATGCTAAGCGACGGATCAATCTTTCTGCGCATGTGCACTCGTAGGTGCTAGTAATGTCGAAATACGCTGTAAATTAGCTAGATTTATTACACCTAGCCGCTAGATAGTGGGGTCGCCAAGTATTCTTATATTAGCAACGTATTTTAAACATAATTAATCGTAACATGTGAGTATAGTTATTTTTATTTTATTTAAATACACTGTGTATGAAGATACTGAATCAACATATACTGATTCAACCAGGGTGCGAATCAAACTTTTTTACAAAGGGGGATAACATAATTCGAACTACAGTGAAAATCGGTTATAACGACCTTCAAGGGACTGTGCAAATTCGGTCGTTATAACCGATAGTCGTTATAAACAATATCTTTTTAAAATCATAATAGCCTGCAGTATAGTACACTCTAGAGTTTTATAAATTATTTTGATAGTAAAAAGTATTAAACTTTTTGGTTTCAAAATTAAATAAAAATGTATTTAATTATAATGAATTTAATTTCCGTTTATATTATATTTATAGCCACAGTAAATACATAGTACTTTTTAGTTTTTTAAATTGAAAAAATTCTAGAAAATACTAAAGTATATAATGTAGAAAACAAATCTAATGAATAATATTTATTATATTATACTAATGACTTCCGAACAGTGCCGGTTTTAAAAATTTTATGGGCCCTATGCTGAAAAAATAAAATAGGCCCCTAAAGAATATGACCCTCGTGATATTCAATTAATAAATCACGTGTTTTTTAAGGTTTATTATCTTTAATATTCAGGTTTAGCAGTAAGGGGGAGTTTAAGTATTACGTAAGCAACATTTTGGCCGTTTCAATCCCACACACCCCCCCCGGGTATTCAAAATGAACATTGGCTAACGCACGAAAATAAGCACAACGGTACCCCAAAGAAATGCTTACGTAATACTTGAAAACTCCCTAATAAAAATCTCTTGGACATTTGTAAATAAACAAGATTAAAATAACGCTTAAATTTTGATAACTAACCCACATTGTTCTGCTTTATGACTGTCAAGTCGCGTCGTTATATCCGATACTAATTTCCCTACTTAGAATCTACGTAGACTACAAAATCGCCGTCGTTATAGTTATATACGATGTCGTTATAACCGATATATTTAGTATGGAGTAGAATAGCAAACCAAACTTCTTGTAAAAATTCCGTCATTATATGCGGTTAGTCGTTATAACCAGCATCGTTATAAATGACTTTTGGTGTATACTACTATTTATTACATTCAATTTGACAAAAATAAATTTATAATACTACTACTAAATATAAATACATCAAAACTTTAAAACGAATAAATGTAAAAAAACCTTGCTTTTTGCTCCTTTATTTTTGCGAAATTATTGAAAATATCTTTCAAAACCATTTTACTGACATGTGTTAAGTCTCAATAGCCAATAATGCACGTTCTACTTTGACCAATAGTATTTCTTTTGTAAACTTTTATTATTCGTAATTTACTAAATGATCTTTCGGCAGAGGCAGCTGACACGGGTAGCGTAAAAAATAGCATAAAGTAAAAATTTCCGTAAAATAATTTTATACAAGTAGAACACTATATTTTGTAATTAGCAAACAAAAAAATTATCTAATAGACATGTCTGCCATTAAATCCTGTTTGACAAGCGTGATTAAATTACAATAGTAAATGGGCAGTTGGGACGAGAATACAGATGAATACTCTTTTATGAGATTTTCACACTCACTTAGCAATTCGACATTTGACATATTTATTATTTTTTCGGTTCTAATAGTGCAAAATATTTTTTTACTGATTTCATGCTTTCAAAGCGACTTTTAATTTGCATTATAATTTTGCCTAGAACATAGTAAAAAACACTGATTTTAAAAAATTGATCGCTATTATCAAACAAAAAATCTGAAGCTAACTCGTCATATTGTTTTTTAATTCTACGTTATCGTTTATTTTCAAATTTAGGATCTATCCTGCACTTGTATGAAATACAAATTCCGATGTTGTGTTTTCCACCAGTAACATCGAACTATTGGTGTTTTAAAGACAGTGGACGCTATAAAGATGTAGTGTATGTGCTGTACCATGTGGTCATGAGTCGTTGGTAATCGACATTCGGTCTGAAAATTTAAAGTAGACAAAATGAAAACAATGGCGTCCCAAATTGGCAAACCTAAAAATACTTCCGAACATCAAATTGAGAAGTTTTATTTGTACCATCGTATAATGTAAATTTAAATCATAGAGGGTGGGAGCACAGCCTACCCTTATACCATGTACAAAACTATTAAGAAGTTCTTTCAAGCTTTTAGTTCCCCCCTCCCTTTGCTACGTCAATCGGCCTTGCTGAAAAAGGGTCCCTAGGCTTTGGCTTTACCTACTTTTGCTCTATAGTAGTTAAGCCCCTGAATCCACATGTATAATCCACATATTTACGGTAAAAGAAGCACGTCCCAATTTATAATAATTATCGGTATTTCTATACCATTTGCTTACTACATCCCTTCCTCCCATTACTCACTCACCCGAAAAATATTTTAGGCTCATTCTTTTGATTATAAAAGGCCTCATAAAAACCCACTATTTAATTCCTCGCAATAATTACTGTTTAAAATGTAGCTGTTAAAGTCTTGCTGTTACGACAGAAAAACGTTATACCATTATAATACCGATATTCAATTTGCATAGTGATTTTAAATGATAATTTGAAAAGATACGTCAGCTTACTTTATTTTGTTCAACAGGAGTCAAAGTGCGCTGTTTTACATTGGGTGGTACTTCCGTCACCGGACTCACTTTCTCTCACTCCTCTTCGTTTTGGCCTTCCTCTTCCAAAAAAAAAAAAAATTTGGTCCTAAGAATTCACCATTTGCGTCAATCGCGTTTCTGAAATTGGTTTATTGCTTTCGGAAGCAATCAGATCATATTCCCAAGATAGGGTTCACAAGTGTTTTTATCAGACAAGATGTTTGCAACCGCCGTACAATCAGCCTGCCAACAATTAGCGGCTACTTTGTATATCAAAGCGACATTTGATTTTCCTGAGAAGTACACCTCTATTCCCAGAATGGCTGCCGTTATTTTATTAGCCTTCTCTTCTATTTCCAAATGGGCCCTATCTAGCTCTTTCCCAACTTCCCTCTCCTCCACCCATCCTGCCTTCACCAGGACCAGTGATATCACTCAAAAATCACCAAAACACTTTAAGAATCAAAAAATTGTTATGGGGAAGAAATGAAAGAAAGAAAGGATGTGATTTATTTTTTTTATGTCATGGGGGGAACAAGCATCCCTGGCAGGGAAGTTAATTAAAAGTTACTGCCGGGGATAATTCACGAGCCGGAAATCCCCCAATCCTCGTTAATTCGCACCCGGGATTCAATAGATACTGATTCAGGCAGCGCACATCGAATGTGGTCAAAACGGCATGAGCCGGGAAGCGACGAGCGCGGGGGGGGTCCTCTTCCCAGTTCGGTCTCTGTGATTCAGCTAAGTACTAATTCATGATCAAAATATTAGCGGGGATACAAATATGGAGTTGTCATAATGGCTGATATATGTTTTCCTATTTCCATTTTTTCCCATTAGTCAAATAAATGGAAATACGGATAGGAATTTTTACAAGTCTGCGCATGTGCGCGGACTAGGATCTATATCCAGGCATGATTCTCACGAAAACGATGCATTGCGCATGCCCATGGACTACATTATCGATGCTTCTGGGACTTTCCCTAGAATGTGGTACAAAAATTGCCAAGTCCGTGGGCATGCGCAATGCATCATTTTCCTGGGATTCATGTCAGGATATAGATGCTAGTCATGCGCAGAAGGATTAATCCGTTGCTCAACACGAGCGCGATGAGAGCGTGTGCGGTCAGCCGCCAGCGTCTAGTATTCCATGGTAGTAATAAAACTTTGCTCTTCAAAATTATTTGTTTAAAGTATGAAATACGACGGTAAATATGGCATTTTTTCTTCTTTTGTTGTTTTAAAAGTTAATCTACTCCACGTTAACTTTCGTACTAAATAACATTTGAAAAAACAGGTTTCGCGTAACTAAAATTCTTTAAATTGCTTTTCAGTTTACTTTTATCGATGTTACTGTAAAAATGTAAATATGAAGATGCTTTGCTTCAAATTTGCTCGTCAGTTGTCGCTTTAATCATCTGACGTTATACGAAGTAATAACAGCTTTAGATTAATTATCTTAGAAATTCGTTTACTTGTTTCTTTCATAAAACTAAGGCAAATTTATCATAGTCCGGATTATCTTAATAAAAGCGTGAGATTGCGTGAACCGTGTTACTGGGTGTGTGAAATCAGATTTTTTTTTATTCGGGCTGCGGGGAAAAGGATTGTGAACAGTTGGAGATTACCCCCTGCGCCCTAATTCAACATGAACTAATATTTAGCTTTTGGTCATCATTTAACTTCAGTTTAAAATGAAAATGTCATGTACAAAAATTGTTAGGAACGGTATATGCATAATATACCTGTGTCACCAAGGTCCTTCCAGCGCTTTTGAGTCGTAGGCTAATCCAGCATGATGATACCTTAGAAGGAAGTTTGCAAGTTTGGCGACAGAGGGACGGGTGTGATACACACTCCCATTAAAATATCTTGCATCTTCTCTGCCTTCGAGCAACTGTTGTGTCTTTCCCTTGGGGCTGCTTCCTATATTCGGTGATGTTTCTTCCCCTTCCCAATTATCTCTGACTAAACTCTTGCTGAGAGGCTCTGCAATAGATCTTAAGAAGAAACACTGTCCAATAGAATGTAGCACCACAAGTATGCTTTGTGTTTGATGGTGCAATGACAGCTAGGATCATCCTTCCCTAGAACTTAGTTTTCTGAGGACTGCAAACTTCTTGCAGCTGGGGAAATAAGGGAAAGTGCATATTAAAGGCTTGTCATCAAGCCTGTTGCCAAAACTCCTCGTATACTTTAAAAATGAAGTGAAGGAAATTTCTTGGGCGTTTCTGGGCAGAGGATCTGCGTGCAAGCGTATCACAGTGTTATCATAGTATTGTGGTTTTTTTTGGGAACACTGCCAGAAGGAGAGAAAAAAAAGGGAAAAGCCACCATCCAAAAATTTCCAACGTTGAAACACGGAGGTAAATCCTGTTCCAAATATGTGTAAACTTGCAAACGCTAATCCATCATGATGGCCTATATTTACTTTTCAGTTGTCAAAAACGCTCCCTGTAGTGATCCTTTTATAATGATTGCATTAATTCAGTGTAAACTGTACATACCTGAATCAGTGAAGGGTAAGTGGGTGATGAACCTCCACACTCTCACTTCGGGCTATGCCTTTGCTGGCTGTTCATATAGTCATTGAAGTATCTGCTGAAGTAAATGCTGAATGTTAAATCATATTCTTTTTGAAAATTCTTCTTTCCAAGTGCATAGTCACCTACCAAAATTCGTTGAAGTGTTCCCAAAACCGGCTGGCAACAGGGTAACTGACCCTCTGCCATGTTGGAAATGTTTTAGATTTTTTGGGCCCTGTAAATTTCCTCTATCAGTAAATGCCTTGTGTAAAAGTAGGGAAACAAAGGTTCCTGTTATCAATGAAGGGTTAGTGGGGGAGACCTCCCACTTTGGGCTTCACCCTCGATTCCCGTTTGGATCATATTCAAGTTATGCCCGAATCTTAAAAACATTGAAAGCTAGCAAAAAAAAAAGCCTGATGCTCTTAACCGTGGTGAATCAGTGAACTTAAAAACAGGAAGTACTCGCCTCTATAAATTTCGTTGCAAAGCACCCAACACAGCCTAAAGAAAAAGCTTTTGCAGATAGTGTTACAGACGCAAAGGTAGCACCATGACATTAGAGAAAGTATGACATTACAAGCCGATGTTCTGAAATTCTGGAGCAATTTCAGGAGGAGAAAAAACTTGGTGAGGAATTACGCACTTTAGCCAGACCAAAATAGTTCATAAAATTTTTCTTGTTCGGAAGAAATGACTAGAGACCCCTTAATTCCCCTCTGGCTATGCGCTTGATGACATGTCAAGGAACTGTTAAATGTGATTGACCATCTTTCAGAATTTTTACTGAATTTAATCTTGCATTTATGAACTGGAAAGATTTATATCACTAATTTTAATTATCATCTTTAACTTTCTAATTAGTTTGCATTTTACAGTGAGTAAATTTGTAAGTATAATTAAGTTTAATGTATTTTTTTAGTCAACGTGAAAAGTGTTGCTACAGATGTCTGAGCCTATTGTTTGCTCTTTCCATTTCATCAACTAATCTAAATTTTATGCATCTGTGATACTCCCTCTTTCTGCTATTGGTATGTATTTTATTGTACTTTTTCATTTTCACACTAGACGTATATTTTTGTTTTGTTTTTGGACGTGAAGACTATTTCTTTTAATTTTTTTATTTCATGTTACAAAAGTAACCAATATTATGGATTATTACACTTGGTCCTCCACGTACTCAGGTCACGGATAATCGAATACTCCGCTTATAAGAATAACATGTATTAGAACTAAAACTATTCCCATAGGATCAATGTTAAATTTTTCTGCTTCAACTATTATTTTTTGTGGGCTATAACCCTATAATGAAATAAAGACGTTGCAGTCTTGACATGAAAGTAAGTTTTATGAGTAGAGAAATCGTTGTTATAAGCATAAAGTGAAGTTGAAAAGTGTAGATGTATGTTTCAGGCAGACTTGACCAGCTTCCATCAGAAATATATATATATAAAAAAGAAATATTAGAATATCGAAGATCGTTATTGCATGACTTTTGTGTTGTCAGTTGTGGATGAATAATTAATGCGAAAAACTTTGATCATTTATCCATAACTGGCAACACAATGGTCACATAATTCATGCCTTTTAATTTTCCTTTTGTTCATTTTTTTTTTCTCAAACAAAAGATGGTCATGCCCCTATGATACATATGTTGAAACAAACTTTTCAAATTTATTGTACACATAACCAGAGCTGGATTATCACATAGACAAACGATAGATGTCTAAGATCACAGTTTTGAGGTGTCATGGCACAGTGGACCAAATGCTACTTCAAAATCGTTATCAATCAGACCTTATCACCTTCATTGCCATACAGCTTATATGTTTCCATTTTTGCTGAAATAATTATCTTTTACTTTAATATTACCTCTTGGAAACTGAGGTATTGTGTTCAGTGCTGGATGTAGCACGTAAAAGGTCTCCTGGGCCCTAGGGCCTTGTGATTTTTGGACCTGGTATTTGTTTAAGCATTAGTTTAATACTAATGTTGGTCTTTATTGTAACGAGAACCTGGGAATTCAATACTTGTTTGGTTGTAATCAAAATATACATGATGAAAATACTTTAAGGAGAGAGGGAACCTATTATAGCAAAGAACAGTGCAGTAAATTTCCCCTTAATTTATGTTGGTCGATTCTAAAAAAAATAATTGTCTTTTTTTTTTTGCGAAGATTCAATCTTGGTGAGTTCGGAACTGTACATTTTTTTTTTTTCATATAATGTGATGTGAAGATATGTAAATAAATCTGATACATTTAAATACATGGTATATAATATACAGCTGGTGAAATAAAAAAAACAAAAACAAACCCACCTGTTTGCCATTCGCGCAATAATTGTGCTACAGAAAATTCAAAGGTGCCAGTCAGTAGTGAACAATGAAATCTACCAATTCATGTGCACAAAATTTGCATAAGGGACCGTCTCCATATTTAAACTTGCAGAAATTTTTTCACATTGATATTTTTTGAAGATTGTTATCTGGGCAAGTTATTTATATTTAAATTTTTACTTGGTTAATTTGAAGTTTCTTTTTGTTTATTCATTTTTGTTGAAGTTTAGTAGAAGGGTTCGTAATTTTGCAAAATCTGATAATTTAGCATTTTTTTTCATACATATTGATTTTTGGAATTCTTTCTCAAATTAAATTGAAAAAATTATAAAGGTGATTTTTGTGTTTATGTGCCATTTTTTCAGTTTTAAGAAAGAACATTTAGTTAAAATGTTCATGCAAGTTACATATATGTAATCCTGGTTTTGTTTTTTTTTTCTTCACTGTACGGTCTGGGCTTTCATTAATTTAATGAGATGTCTATTGGAGAGAGTATTATGATATCACCACTACTTTCTTAATTTATACCTTCCATATCTATGCTAATCAATATCTTTATTATAATTTATGTATTACTTGTACTTCTGTTAATTACCCAGTTCCGGGCAGCAGGTGCTTTATCAGACCCCAAAGTCTTTACCGTTTGCTGCCTAGACCAATGAACTTAACTAATAAATTGTAAATCACTATCACCTCATGTAAATAATTATATGTATGCAAAAAGTTTGATTTAATTAACACAGTATTTTTTTCCTAATTATAATTTTGTAGATGTAAGCATCCATCAACACATAGTTTTCAAAATTATTGTTAGGGGGGGGGAGAGGTAAGTATATATTATGAACATTTATACATTGCAATATATATGTAAAATTGTAATTTATTTCAAATCATTGAAGGGCTGGGGACCCACGGGCCCATATAACCCTACGCCTATGTAAATATCCACTCCTATGTAACTCTCCACTCCACTATGTACCACTCCATGCCTATGTAAATATCCACTGTGCATCTGTAACATCATATAGTATCCGTAGAGAAGCTGTTGTAAAGGTTTCTGGAAACCCAGACAGCAGGGATGCCAATCCAAGTATGTTATTGCCCTAATTGTTGGTGGGGGTACCTTAATACTGAATCTAACCAAAAATTATTAAAAACTCCCAAGTAATAATTTATTTTACCTGCTTAAAAACAAAATAGTATGATATGGAAGGGTGGGACAAAGAAACAGATATTTGGTTGTTTCTGGTTTTTTTTTCCACAATGGCAATATTTTGTGAATGTTAGAATAACTTGATTGCTTAATGTTTTTTTACGATACCAACTTGTTTTCATTTTTTTGTATGGATCTATGGTATTTTTGTTAGGGAGGTACACTTCCCCCTACCGACTTCCATGGTCACAAAGATGGCAGAATGAAAACGTTTTAAATATCTAATTCAAGTTTTTAGTATAAATAAATGCATTTTTTGTATTTGTAAATTTAACGTAATTGAGTTAAAAATGGCTTTGGGGTTTGTGTTAGTAGATTTTATGGTCCTGAAATTTGTTTCAGTTATGCAAAGTCTAATGATTGTAATGTATTATATTATACAATAATTTCTGCCACCCACGTATTAATTACAGCTCAAACTAGAGCTTTATTCGTTTTGGAGAAAAAGAGACGCTTTCCCCATCCTGGATTCGAACCAGGGTCCCTCCGTTTAGCCCGGAGTGTCTTGGACCGCTAGACGAATGAGGACAGGAAACAACGCTCTCTTTCTCCGTATGTAAAGGTGTTAAGGTATTATTACCCTCCGCAGGGATAACACAATTGCCAAATATGGTCAACACAAGAAAGCCTCCGGGGCGAGATTTTTGTGAGTTTTCGTGGGGGAAATTTATTATACAATAATTATTGTATAATAAATTCCCCCACGAAAAACTCACAAAAATCTCGCCCCGGAGGATTTTCTGTGTTGACCATTATTGTAATGTATTGTTTACTAAAATTAGTGACTGAAAATCCGTTAAGATTTGGTCTGGAAAAGTCGGGGAAGTTTGAAATTGAATTTAGCCGAGACCATGTCGTATTATTATTATTAGTAGTAGTAGTAATTTATCCTTGCTCAATTAATTACTGCAGTATTTTATGATTTTTATAAGTTAATATAGTTTTTTCCATCTGACTTCTAATGATGAATGAACCATTAAAGTGAAGCATGAAATATTAAAATATGCAGAATAGACATAGAGTATTACAATTGTGGAGCATTACAATTTTATTCAAATTTTAAAAGTCTAAAAAGCAATAATATTGTAGTTCAAATTAATTTGATTCTTATTTATTGTAGTTCAACAACTTTGTGATTAAAAAAAGGGTTCTCTGTATCGAAGTTTGTAAAAGCACGATACCTGACTAGGAAAAAAAATGAAATGAGATTATCCCACCCTAACTTCAAAATTAGTGGGATTTTAAAAGTCCAAGCAAGAATTCTAGAATTTTTTCATTCTTTAAACTGACTTTAATTTCATTTCACATTCACACTAAATAATTACATAATAAATGCACAATGTGAGTGAAATGATATATGTAAAACAAAATTAACAACATAGTACAAAAAGGAGTTACCATTGATCTCCCCCCCCTCATTAAATAGTTTAGCTACTTCATCAAAATTGAAGGATTCGGCATCTACGTTTTCATCTGAAATACGTATAAAATTGCTTAAGTTTTTAGCACCCAATCTATCATGAAATTTATTTTGTTCGTTCAACGGAAGCAGAACTTACTGGAATAGCAAGGTGCCAATCCTTCTGATTTTTTTTATCGATCTTCTGGTCGGAAAACGATTTTTTCCGATTTGATTTTTTAAGATTTCGTCAAAAATCTGAGATTTTTTTTAACTACTGTTTTTTAAATTCGTTAAATTTTTCTTCTAAATACCTATTTTTCTGGGTGCATATTCATTTAACTTTTCATGCATAATATATGTATTTAAACAATCATAAATATGAATGGTAAACAAGCAGGAAAAACTAGTTTGCGTTTGACACATGACTGGCTGGCTTGCAAATTTAGCTTTCACCATGAGAGTGGATTTCACTGCATCTTGATTGTTGGGAGAGGAAAGAAAGAATATTATACATCGATACCCTTTTGGTTAAGCACAATTTAGGAAGGACTCAGGCATCAGTTTAGGGAAGCCATGTGTTTCCAAGTCCGTTTCTTTTTCTTTTTTTTTCACAGGGTTAAGTAAATCTTCTGAAATTAGTTGATTAAACATAAATAATCCACAATATTCAGTTGTTTACAAATTCATTTTCTGAAGTAGTCTCCTTGGGATTCCATGAGCACCAGTTTTCAGGCTTCGTACTGGTCATATAATTCTATTTTGCGTTTTCCAGCTCTAGAAAAGTTGTGGAATTTTAAAAATCATGGAAGTCATGGAAAAATGATGAAATATTTGTTTGGGAGCAATTTTAATGTAAAACTCTTAAAGTTCTACATTAAACATGGTACCTGTGTTGAAAATCGCATCGCGAGATCAAATTTTCATTTTGAAGAACCAGAGTGTTTTCTAATGCACGTGACCACGTAACTTCCAAAACGCTGCAGGGAGGGAGTATCCGTCTGCTCTTGGTTCGAAGTGGAATCAGCCGTTGCTTGTAGCTTGCCTCACTCCGCACATTACCACATGCAGAGATGTGAACTTGTACTGATTTTAACTCCCCCTTACAATTTTGCGGTTCATACCAAGAAAACATCCAAGATCCTTACGTGTAATTTTCTACTGGCCCTCAAAAATTCATATTTTTTTATGTTTCTTTGGTTAACAAAACCTGCACTTTGCAGATGGCCCGTGCCTTCTGTGTTTGGATGCGACGCCTCTGACTTGGCCTCTTGTTTCTCTGTTATTTTTTATGTCTAGCTTTATGTGGGAAAATTGCTTTGAATTTGGATCAAAATGAAATGAGACGCAGCCATGATTGTGGAACAGCTGAGGGAAAAGCAAAAAAATGGCAGGCAAAACTTTATCAGCAAGTGTTTCGCGATAGGTAGTAATAGTAAGGAATGGCTGTTTTACAAAGCATCAAAAGTTTTTAAATTTTTATGTGAACTCGCAGTTTTACCATATTTTGAATAACTTTTTACTCACAGCATTTTATTAAAAGTTCAGAAAAATTTCCTCATCATACTTTAAAAAATAGCGTGCGATTTGTGCCAAGATTTTGCGACATGTTTCGGTTAATCTCCTACTTTGGCTTTCGTTATCTGCACACACAGAGGCTTGCAGATTTATTCAATAGTAAATTTAACTAATCAATATATTTAATTAATTGGAGGAAGAGGTTGAACCTGTGGGAACCTTTTTTGTGGGAACCTACAAACTCCAACGCCCTGCTTCGAGGCCATAACTAGGAAAACACTTCGGGGCTTAATGTTCATGTCTTAATATAAAGTATCTTGGGCATAATCTTTACATGTGAATACATAATTTATACCACAAGTACATGGAAATACAATTTTAGCAGGGTACACGTCAGAAAAAACATTTCCCAAATAGAAATCTCAGCGCGAGATTTAAGATACTTTAGCTTTAATACACAATCTTTTCTTAAAAACAAAACAAACTTAAAAAGGTCAAAGCTTTCCTTCTCACCCAAAATGTATTTTTGCATTAAATAATAGTGATAATAATAAACAATTTTCTAAATATAAATTTACACTATAAAATTAACTAATTAGGAATGAAGGAAACAATTGAGAGCATGGGAGTATCCAGAGGGAGGCAGGGCCAAGCCCCCCCGAGTTGGTTTTCTATAGTAAAAAGAGCAAGAATGACCTTTCATAAGCCATTTGAGCCCACTCCTACCCTGAATTTCAATCGGGCTATGCCTGTGATTGAAACATTGTCATGAAATTAACGTGAAATGAAAACAATTTTCAAATTTGCGGTAAAAAATATGCATACTATAATATTATAAAGGGATTTTTTAAAATATGTACCATATTCAAATAATTAACAACTTAAAATTTTAATTACAAAGTATACTTTTGGTATGTCCACCAAATTTGAATTAGTTAATGTGATAAAAATAAGCATTCTCTGCACATTAAAGCAATTCTATAATGAAATCAAAATAGTTTTGGAAATCATAAATCGAGTAGATCTGCAAACTATAATTTGTAAACCTTTATTTGCATGAATGACAAAAGAGTGAGATAAATAATACATTAAAAAAAATTTACAAAATATTGAAATTATATAAAATTTCTCGCTTGTTTAGAAAACTTAAATTCAAAGAAATATTGTAAAGAGAAAAGTGAATTCCAATTATTGAATAAAATACTTTTAAAATAGCATTCTGATGAAAATTATGATTTCTCAATTAATAAAATTAAGCATTTTCACACACACACACACAGGGATCCTTAAAGCAGTTTATAATTTTCTTAAGTGCAGGAATAAAATATTTTTGAACATACAGTATAGTATACGTATGTATGCAGGAAAACCTACGTAATTAGCATCATAATATCATTAAACATAAGTGATAATTTTGTTATAGTGTATAGGCCCATGCAATTAGATTATCGTAATTTAAAAATTATGCCAATTCTGAAATTAATAATAATTAAATTTATTTTAACATTTATGCACACTTACACATCAAGTCTTTCCCTATAAAACGAATTCCAATCTCTGATCCGTTTTCAGTTGAAAATCTATTAATGGTATCTTCTGTATTGATAGAAATGTCTCTATGGATGCTCATAAGAGCCGAACCAGTTAATCTTTCTTGTCCTATGGAGTTTGTCAAACATGACTCGAAGCGCCTGAGTGAAGAAAACGTTCGTTCGGGGGTGCAAGTTGAAATTGGTAGGGTAGCAAACACTTTTAACAAAAAATGAACATTTGGAAAAAAAATTCTTCTTTGCATTGAGATAATGCATCGATGGTTACACAAGGATGTTCATCTTTAATTAGTTCATTTGATTTTAATTTCCACACATTTAATTCTGGCATGAATGTATCTTTATCCAAAAAATTGAAGTATATTCGAAAATCATTTTCTTCAAAAGTTGAAGTGATGCAATTTGTGGGAAGGAGTTTGTGAAGACTTGAGATGCATGATTTGTGGTTCGTGAATCGCGTTTGTAATTGACTATGAAAATCATCGAAAATGGGTATAGCGATAGTGGCTCTAAAATATTGCTCAGGTGTTGTAGCATCGACATTAGATTTTTCTGGCGAGAAACTATCCTGAAAATTCCAATTGTTTCCCCAATTGCATTTAGTATGCTTTCAGCCTTTTCAAAAGTGTCTGAGAAAGTTTTGTCCATATTGTCCCTCACGCATTTCGTTATGTTCTCAACATTGTCAATATGCTTTAATGCGGCAGTCAAATCACAGCTGGGGGATTGCAAAGATTTACGTAAGGGAAATGTTATGAAAACAAATTGGATACTGTTACCAAACTGATCGCTAACTGGCCAGTTATGATGGATTTTGAAAACTGGCTTGCCTTTGAAGATGTTTCGATATCTGACATACATTCCAGTTCTTCTCAAGTTTCCACTATTGCAATATATATTTCTAAAAATCTGAGAAGACCGTTAGGATTTTCCACCCACCTCGTTTCGCACATGGAAGTCAATTTCTGCCATTTAGTGTTTGGAAAATGTTCTTTTATCTTGTTTTTTGAATCTTCGGTTCGTTTTGAGGAAAACTTAATAAAATTGCTGATTGCTTTAACGGTTCCAATGCAATTTCTAATTTCTTGCACTTCACATGAATGGGCAAGAGCTAAATTTAGTGAATGGGTACTGCAGTGCATATATATAGCTGCAAGGTACGTTTTCTTTATAACTTCTTGCACACCTTTAAAACTACCACTCATGGCTGTTGCACCGTCTTATCCCTGTCCAATTAAATATTTGCAATCGATTCCAAGATAGTTTAGAGATTCTAATATGATGCTTACTAAATTTGTTTCTGTCATATTCTTAACTTCAATAAATTCTAAATAGTCCTCTTTTATTAAAAATGAAGTAGTATTATGGTTATCAACAATATAACGGATGCAAAGAGATAGTTGCTCCTTTCTAGAAGTGTCACTAGTTTCGTCAACTAAAATGGAGAAACATTTTGCTTTGTTGACTTTTTCCCACTAATTGCTCTTGTATAAATTTCCCACAAATTTTGATAATATTATTTTGAATCTGAGGGCTAATATACATAACATTGAGCTGTGATTTTTTGCAATGATCTTTTTTAAATTTTAATCACCACCTGAAATACGCATCCGTAATAAAGAACGGAAATTCCCATCGTTTATTTCTGGCTTCGGTCTTCCAACAACTAGGGGTCCAGAATTAGAGGATTCATGAAGAGGCAGCTCTTGGTGACTGCACAATATAATTATTGCCACTATAGAGATTAATTTCTTTCTATTTTCGCAAACTTGATTTGCCCACGTGGAGTCCAGTTGCATCCGAATGTCAGAATCTTTTGACCACATTTTCAAAAAAATTTTCGGCATACAAAGTGTTTATTTGATGGCATTGGCTACGAAAATGATTTAGAAATATTTCTATGGCATCTTTCCATTTATGAAATGGCTTTGTTACCAAGTTTCCTAATTTCTGGTGATCTCCTTTCCCCAACATATTCACATTGAAAAATTGTACATATCGACAAAATTGAAAAATTGTACATATCGATACAACGCACCTGGTTCATGTGCTTGAGTGTACAGCAGCCAAGGAAAACACTTAAACCAACTCTGTTGAAATTTCAATTTTCTGCTAGTTAAAACAGGAAATTTGAAGCTCTTATCTGGTGTCCATGGAAAAATTAATAATTTATATTTCATTCCATCATTAATTTTTTTATTTAAATGTGTGCCAATGTTAAATGTTTACGTCGCAAAGATTATGAAGTTAAATAAATTCCATATTTACTCCGTTATTGGTATTCACAGGCGTCGTTACAAATCCAGAATGAATCATCAGTACATGCTCTTTTGCTGCATTTTCAGATGATGTAGAAGCACAAATATCGCTACTATCAGTACTGTCTTTAGAAGATTTCAGGTATTTAAATTTAAAATTAAACAGTGTATGATCTCCAGCTTTATGCCTTTTCATTTTTATAGTCAAATACAAAAACAAAAGAAGGAAAAATATTACGTAATTTATGAGATATAAGCTAATGTTACCATTTAAGTTTACCAATTAAGAGAAAAGGAAAAAGAACATCTTTTCTAAGAGGACGAAACACACTAACGTGATCCTTCTATGGCGCTAGCCAATTGCAAATATGTCCTCTCTCCACCCCCGCTACTCGCCGAACCTAGCAAAGAGTTCCCAAGAGTTCAACATTTCTATAGTCCTCTGGCGCCAGACTATGTGACGCCAACTAGCAACAGATACAGACTTTACCACTAAATACTTTCCACTGGATAGACTAGATGTGGTCCTTGTATTCCGATTCTGTTAAACTGTTGGAGGATATTGTTCTGCTGGACCAAAAGTAGAGATGGCCAAATTGCATTCAATTCAAAGCAAATCTTCATTGGCAAAATATTTTGTTCACTTTTTTTTTTTTGTCAACACTTGGGGCGAAATAAAGAAAAAAATTGTCATTTTTTTGATAAATAATACATGCCTGAAAATTTTTGGGGAGGGTGAACCCCCTCCCACCTTAGCTACTGCCTTGACCTCCATATTTAATCTGTTTGCATCTTTTTCCCTGAAATGACTGTTTCTTTGTTTACTTTGTTTCATTACAGTGACCCATATGTCAGCACACAAATGATTTATTTCTCATTACTACAGACACTTGTAGGTAAATCATGGCTAATACACATGTTCCAATGTTGTATTTTAATTTTGGGGGGGTGGGTAAAGCAAGGCTGTAGCCAGTATTTAATTTCAGTGAGGATACAAAATAAGGAGTAAAGCTGTACCACCTTTATTGTAAAGAAGAAATATAAATAGATGAGTGGCATAGGAAAGAGAGGTTCTGAGGAGGCTCAAACCCTCCCCCATCCCCCATTGGATATCAAAACACATTTTCTCACCATCACATAATCTTTGGATGCCACTTGAGTGCCCCCCTGAGTTTTGAATTGCTATGCTACTGAAATAGATTCTACAAAAATAAATGAGGAAATACTAATTTTGCCTTCAGACATAATTGTAATTTTTTACTTGTAGTTTTGCCATCAAAATTTAATTTTTTAGAATTCCCTCCACCTTTAAAGAAAATGGTTTCTATTGTTTCTTTCTTTCTTTAAAGTATTTTCAAATTAATGGTCTGCAAAATGGGACCATGTGGTCAGAATTTTGACAATTCAAGGAAAAAGGAGATTTTTTCTCACTTTTTAACAAATTTGACAAGTAAATGCATAGGTATTTTTGCAGTCCTATTACAAATTCGGTTTCGGGGAGGGGGGTCCTTAAGGCTGCTTCACATGAAACAGAACACTGTATCATAATACCATCATTTATCAAGTTTGGACTGCACCGTAACAGAACATTGTAACATTTCTGTGTCTCGCCAGTTGTCCATTTTTTCCCATCACATCAAAAGATTGTTACAAGGCTATATTGCACCCCACGTTCGTGTATTTAGACCGGTTTACAAACAACAGTATTTTGTTAGACAAGACTGGATATCAGCATGAACTGATGGGATGCAGTGATGTTACGTGATGATGTTCGTCCCAGAACATTGCATAACACTGGATGTTATGCGATGATGTTCTGTAAGGGTGCTTACAGACATGCAATAGAACATCATTGCTTAACATCCTGTGTTATGTTCCCGCGATGGTGTTACGGGGTGAACATCACTGTGTAATATCACTACGTCCCATTAGTTCATGCCGATATTAAGACTACACTGACAAAAATGCTGTTGTTCGTAAACTGGTCTAAATTCACGAACATGGGGTATATGAAATATTTATTCAAGCACTGTATTATTAATTTTACACACTTCCTCTTCCTTAGGTGGATACTCATTTATGGTGATTGCATGCAAATCCTTTGTTTTTGCAGTAGCACAGAAGATTTATATTAATCTAACAGTTCTAGTAGTTAAGTGTATCATCAGTTTTGCAGCAAGGAAATTCGTTAGTGAAAAATATGTTATAAACATATAAAATATGGAAATTTTGCTAATGAAATTAGTGTGAAATACATTAACAAGTTTTATTGCCAAGGAGATTTAAAAATAAAGAAATGAGAGTTTGTACTGTATTTTGTATGTGAAATATGTCATAAAAACTTTTATGACTAAGGAAGTTAAAAATACCTTTGAAATCTCATATTGTTGAGAAACATTTCCAGTGTGAAATGTGTGATGTACAATTTTCTCAGCGGGAAAATTTTAGTGTACACCAAAGAATGCATATTGGTGAGAAACCTTTTCAGTGTGAGATGTGTCATAAGGAATTTTCTAACAAAAGAAATCTGAAAAAACATCTGCGAATTCACACTGGTGAAAAACCTTTCCAGTGCGATGTGTGTCATAGAAGATTTTCTGACCGAAGTAGTTGCAAAAGACACTTGAGAATTCATACTGGTGAAAAACCTTTCCAGTGCGATATGTGTCATAAAGATTTTACTGAACAGAGCAAGTTGAAAAACCACACGAGAATTCATACTCATGAAAAACCTTTTCAATGTGATATGTGTCATAAAAATTTTTCTGAGCAAGGCAATTTGAAAAGACACATGAGAATTCATACTGGTGAAAAACCGTTCCAGTGTAATATGTGTCATAAAACGTTTTCAGTAAAAGGCCTTTTAAAAAATCACATAAGAATTCATACCGGTGAAAAACCTTTCCAGTGCAACATGTGTCATAAAAAATTTTCTGGGCAAAACAGTTTGAAAAATCACGTTAGAATTCATACTTGTGAAAAACCTTTACAATGCAATATGTGTCATAAAATTTTTTTTGACCAAAGCAAATTGAAAAAACACATGAAAATTCATACTGATGAAAAATCTTTCCAATGCGATATGTGTCATAAATTTTTTTCTGAGCAAGGCCGTTTGAAAAGACACATGAGAATTCATGCTAGTGAGAAACCTTTCCAGTGTGAAATGTGTCATAAAAATTTTGGTGAGCAAAGCAGTTTGGAAAATCACATTAGAATTCATACTGGTGAAAAGCCTTTCCAGTGCAATGTATGTCATAAAAATTTTTCTCAACAAGGCGGTTTGAAAAAACACATAGCAGTTCATACTGGTGAAAAACATGTCCAGTGCAATGTGTGTCATAAACAAATTTCTGAACAAAAAGGTTTGAAAATACACATGAGGGTTCATACTGGTGAGAAGCCTTTCCAGTGCGATCTGTGTCATAAATTTTTTTCTATGCGATGCAGTTTGAAAATACACCTGCGAATGCATACTGGTGAAAAACCTTTCCAGTGTGGAATGTGTCATAAAACATTTTCTCAACAAAGCAATTTGAAGAAACATGTGAGAATTCATACTAGTGAGAAAACTTTCCAGTGTGATGTGTGTCATAAAAAATTTTCTCAACAAGGCTATTTTAAAAAACACATGGTAATTCATACTGGGGAGTAATCTTTCAAGTGTGGAAAGTGTTATAAGTTTTCTGTACAGGGCAGTTTGAAAATACACATGAGGATTCATACTAGTAAAAAAACCTTTCCAATGGGATATGTGTCATAAAAAAAAATTCTGAAAAAGTTAGTTTGAAAGGTGACATTACAATCTATACTAGTGGAAATCCTTTCCAGTGTGATATGTGTCATTTCACATTTCTTATTCAATTTATGTTATCTTCCTAACTGCTTAATCATATAATTATTTAATTTTGTGTAAATTTCATATGATGTTCCATACATAAACTAATTCTTAGATTGTTTAATTATATAATACATCCTAATGTTTATTTTATTTTTAAAATAATATTACAAGTATGAAGTTGTTTGCACAAATTATCTGATTCATATTCAGTGATGTGTCCTGAATTTTTTTTTTTTTTAGTCATTAGAAGTACTTAAATTTCATGTAAAGAAATACGTGTTTTGGTACCCCTGTTTTGCAGCTAAAACTATCTCTCTTTGACCAATGTATTGCGAAGTTGATAATATTCGCTATGATCAGTGTGCATGATCAATCATTAACTACTTTAAGCCTAATTGTGCTGATCATGAGAAGGGCACTAATACCAAGCTTTGCTATATATGTGTTAAGGGGCTTTAGTTTGAGCTGTAAAATCTGGGTGACAAATTTTAATTTCTTTAAATAATTCGCCCTTAAGTGTCCACTTTTCAAAATTTGCTGTTTGTGTGCATGTGTTTAAATTGTAGTTTTTGTAAGAATCGGAGTTTGTTGATATATATCATGATATTTATTCATAAATAACATCGATATATATATCAAATATTGATATTCTCGATTTTAGGACAAAAATTGCCATATGTTTAGGAAAAAAAGCTACATCTAGCTAAATTGGGCTTAAAATTCTCTAAGTTGGCGATATTGATGCTTTGATTTTGGTTTGGAAAAGGAAACATGCACAAATATCTGAGATACCAACTTATAGTGACATTTTTAACTGATTCATTGTAAAATGCCAAGAAACAAAGATACTGTTTAGGATGATTTTATTTATGAAAAAAGGGATGGGAATTCTGGAAAATGGGCAAAGTGTAGGTCGTGTAAAATAGAAGTGCAAGGAATTCCTAAAAGAATGGAAAAATGTAATGACATGTTCAAAAGCTTATGCTCTGGATAAAATGCAAAGAATATGTAGAATATTTATTAAGTGTTGCAATAGGATCAATTTCAGAATATAAAAAATGTTTTGAGCGAATGGAAGTGGCACCAAGGTGTATGGTTTACGTCAATCAGTCAATTTTATTTATGTATATCATACAGATTATGACATACAAGGGATACAAGACAAAATAAACGTACTTAAAATTCTTGCAACCGAGGCGATTAAACTCCGTGATGCTCCATAAAGTATTCTTTTAATTCGGTCTTAACTTTCCTTCGTGGCTTTATGTTCTCTTATTGATTTTGGTATGTTATTTGTAATCCAATTCCATAATAATTAATACTATTTTTACCTATATTCGTTCCGATTTTAATTTTGTTAAGTTCTTTCGTATCTCTTGTGTTGTAATTGTGAACACTTTCATTAATTGAGATTAAGTGCTTATTTTCGTTTAATCATTCATATATGTACGTTGCTACTTTAAATTATGTATATTGAGTATTTTGTTGTCATATATTATGTCATCTTTTTGTTTCCCTGTCTTGTAGCATAATTTCTAAATTGTTTTATTAAGTAAATTATTTATTTATTTTTTTAAATTTGTTAATGATAATTTTCTCCACACTATATTTCCATAATTTATGCAACTGTGAATTGATTAGAAATAAAGTTTAACTTTTATGTTTAAAGGTAAGATTGAAATGAAATAAACCTTGTCAAAATTCCGTTAGATCTTCTGATTGTTTTTCAATTTCGATTATTTCACAATCCCAGTCCAATTTGTCTTGAATTATTATTCCTAGAAATTTAATTGAGTTTACTCTTTCGATGACAGTGTTATTAAATTTAGTTTTATTCGGTTGATCGATTGTTTTTTATTTTTAGTATGAAAAATTATATTTTGTTTTGTCAGTGTTAATTATTAAGTTATTATCCCTGAACCACTGTTCAAATGAAAATTTAACACTTATATTATTGATCATCTGATTAATTTTATTTTCCTCTGTCAACCAAACAATATTATTTGCAAATAATATTTCTTCATCTAGATTTATGTCATTGCTATTAAAAAGAACAGTGGTCCAAGGATTGTTCCCTGGGGAACACCTAGCTTGTTTGTTAATAATTTTGATTGACAAGGGGAACCCACAGTTAAGTGCCCTGCCGATTTTGATGAAAGTAGAGCCAAAATAAGGAAAATACGTATCTCGGCATTCGTGCCAATGCGGCTTATTTCCAGAGATATGGATTTTTAAAGATTTTGCATCCGATATATGAGCTTAAAATACGACATCCTCTGCAAGCCAATCGGTAGCTTAGTTGGTAAGTTGTTGCCGTCATTGTGGTGCTGTTCGTGTTTTTGTGTTCAATGCCCACGGAATTCTATCACTTTTTTTTATATATCCTTTTTACATGTTCATTTATGTATTTTTATTAGTAAAAATACTTTGCTTACAATCGGATTTTGTTCATAAACTTACTTTAATAAAATTCATATTTATGTAGTTATGTTAATTGTATGCTTATTGGCAGTGATAATTTCTACTCGAATTTTAATTGTTGATTATTAAAAAGTTGAAAAGTAGAAAAAGTTTTGGTGTAGCCATCCAGCCTGTTATGTAGTTAAGTAGATCCAGCACACTTTAATAATGTTTTTACAAATGACGACGGCACCTCTTCTTCTACTGTTGAAGTAATTCCACCTCATTGTACCCCATACTGTCAACCTCGTGATGTGTACTTCTTCCGTCAAGTAAAAAATTTCATTAAAAGGTTACAAAATTGTGTTGAAAGCTTACAAAAAAATAGTCATTTAAACACGCGAGCAGATAGATGCTTTGAAGATCCATTCACTTATTCACAATCAACTTTCGGCGCCAACTTTTAAGAATACATTACAGTACTCTTGGTTTGTTGCAAAGTTAACAAACGAAAGGAACATTTTCGGAAATGTGAATGGTATTTGTTTCTTTAAATGCAACTTTACGACTTTGTTTTTTCGGCTGAAGTCTTCTATCAGATCACTGAAATCTAGACTGGTTGCCAACTTGTTTTCTATGAAGAGGAGGGCTAAAGATGATAGTCGATCTTGTATCATAGAGTTTCGTAGATTAAGTCTTGATAAGCTTTAACTTGGAGAACTCCTTTCTGCAGATGCTACTGTGACAGGAATTGTATATATTCTTAATGCTATATAAACCTTTGGGTAAACATCTATCAAACTGTATTGTGCAGTATATCTAAGAACTGAAAGTACATCGTCTTGATCGCCATCGTAAACAAGAGCCAACATTTTCAATTCCTTAAACAGTTCCACAGCATCAATATCATGTTTATCTCCGTCGCGCAACAAAAGTTGTAAATCCTGACGATTATATATCAGGTCTTCATCACTCATGTTCCGAAGGCCCCTAATGTGATACATAAAGCTAAAATTGTTTGCATAAATCTTCAAAGCTGCAAATCTTGGTTGACAGCTCATTCGTACTTCATCCACTAACACCAGAAAATAGTTGATTTTGAAATTATCTTCAGGTGATAGTTCGGGAGCTTTATCTTCTCTTTCATACAAGAACATTTCCTTTTTCGATCGTCTTCTGCTTACCTTGAACGTCTTATCGATGCCAGCTTCTTCAGCTACTTCTCTCGCTGTTACCAATGCTGAATTGTAACCACTAAGACGGTATTCATCTAGCCACTTGACAAATGTTGCTAAGTGTTTAGCTGCCACACCTAAATGCATATTTACAATTCGCCATACCTTACTGATGGTGTGTATTTTAACAAAAATGTCGTACCACAGTACAAAAACGTAACAAACATATGTGGTGATTACGTTTTCTAACGATTAACACTCGCTAATTAAACTACAGTCTGTGTTACTTTCACAGAGCCTTGACAAAGCGTCACAAACATTGCTTAGCTGATACCTCACAGCTTTTACAGAATCACTTTTGCATTCCCATCTGGTTTCAGAAAGAGGTTTGAAAGAAATGGTGACATGCAACTTCAGAATACTCCATTTTTCACTTGACATTTTTTGGAAAAAAAATTACACTTCGTGAGTTTTCAATTTCTTTGCCATTGTACTAACTTTCGCCTTCTTTCGGTATCATCTGATTCACCAAAGGAATATCAATTTCTTAACCACCTTTTGAGAAAGCTGTATTTTTTTTTCTTTTACGTTTGAGGGGTTGTGAGCCTTTAAGGTCAAGATTATAATTGCATTGTTCAGAATATTTGGAGGGTCAAGACGGTTTACTCTGCTGATCTTTACCCTACATGTAAGCAGACCTGTTTTTTATATCAGATGGGAAGATCTCACTTTTGGAAACCATACCATCGTCGTGCAGCTCTTAACAAAATCTGTTTTGTGAAAAATATATGTGGAATCGTAAAACCATCCTGAATTTTACTAATAGTAAATAGCACTGAGACAGAATTTATTGAGAAATGAATAATTGTAATGCAGTATGTTATGAAGGCTATAAAAAAAGGTGGGAATGGTTGCCGAAATGCCTTGACTTTTCTATCTACGAAGGCTTTAAAAGTTATAAAAAAAGCAGATTGGTGAACGATAAAATGCCTGGCGATATTTGAAAATGAAAGATTGTCTGTCTGGTAAAATGGGGGATTTTATACGGAGTAAATAGCTATAGCAATACATAACCTACAAGTATTCCATGAGAATGACCAAGCAATAGAAATATCAAGAAATAAGAAAAAATACTGCATTATAGGGATTCCGCGGGTCTTTGCCGACGGGATTATTAACAGCTGATACCATGGTGACGTCATTATCGGTTGACTTTTGACCTGTGAGATCTCTTTCAGGAGGGAGGCTTTGTAAAACAGCTGGGAAGCCTGTGTTGTAACATTCACCCCTATATGTAAGCATCTCCGCTATACTAGAGAGTATTACACAATTTCAGAGACTGTTTCGGGAACAATACACGGAATCCCGTCTTTCTTTTTGCTAATAATAAAAGAGGGGGACTTCCATTACGAAAAAAGTAAGTGAAAGCTAGACTAGGATACAAAGAAACTGCCTTGACTTTTATCAAGGAGGAACTGGAGAAAAGTTATGAGTTTTACTATTGGTAAAATGATGGGGCTAGAATCCCACAGATATGCGGCTGAAAGGAAGCTAAATCCGTCTAAGGAAAAAAAATACATTTTTTGGAAGGATATAAAAAAGTGACTGGTAAACCATAAACGGTGGGGAAATTTTGTGTATAAAAGAATTATATACCCGAGAAAAATATTGATCCTCTGCAAAGAAACAGTGGCGAGAGGACAGAATCCCATGGCCTTAAACTGAAACGCACGCGCACACACAGAGTAAACCGAACCACGAGAACAATGTTTAGATGCCTCTCAGGGGAACCAGAGAGTTGCTGCGCTCTTGATACAGGTAAGATGGTCGTTGAATAAGCAAAACCCGCTAATACGTTTCTTTTAAAAAAAGGAACTTTTGAAAACACCCTACGGTCATGAAAAGTAAAATAAGAATTAAGTTAATAATAAGCTTTAATGGAATAAGACTTTAGTTTTAAAAAACCTAAAAAATAATTAAATCATAGAATACATCAATAGGAAAGGACTTTAATAAATTACTAACGAAACTTCTATAAAGAAACTTACGAAAACAGCTATTGATCATAAAAGATAATGATAAATTAATAAGTCTTAAGGGAAATCCTAGAATAAATCGAGAAAAGGACTTTAATTAGTTACTAACGAAACTTATATAAAGAATCTTACGAAATCAACCAACTATCATGAAAGATAATAGAAATCATTAATTAACAAAATAAAATAATAAGCCTTAAAGGGAAAATATAGAATAAAAAACGAGAAAGGGACTTTAATAAATTACTAACAAAACTTTATGAAAAGTGAAAAGTGAACAACTAACGTTCATCAAAGATTATAAAAATCGTAATTAATGATTAAATCATTGAATATGCCACTTATATACTAAACTTTTGTAAAGAACCTTGCTGAGATCACCAAACTATCATGAAAGATAATACTAATTAACAAAATAAAATAATAAGCCTTAAAGGGAAACCCTGGAATACACCGAGAAAAGGACTTTATTTACTAATAAAATTCTTATGAAAGAGAAAAATGAACAACTAGCGATAATCAAAGATAATAAATACCTTAATCATTAAATATACCTATAACAAAAATTCCTAAAACAGTTAAAGAAATTACCTTAAATACTAAACTTTTATAAACAACCTTGCGAAAATCAACCACCTATCATGAAAGATAATGCTAATTAACAAATAGATTAATAATAGGCCTTAAAGGGACTTAAATACTAAACTTTTATAAAGAATCTTACGAAATCAGCCAATGATCATGAAAGATAATGTTAATTAACAAATAAATTAATAAGCCTTAAAGTGAAACCCTAGAATACACCAATTCCTAAAAAAAACCGCAGTAAATACTGATCGAACACGACCAGCAATATAACCGGCACGACAGGGAAGCTGATCACCAAACCCGAATCCTGGTGGAGGGGGGAAAGCACTGGGGGACGCTTGACTCCCAACCGTTGCTTATACTACTATGGAATAATAATCGATAATATGTGTAGTAGAAGTACGAATACGGAAATTCTAACTCTTGTCTACCATGTTTGTTTTTTCGACAACCAGTTGATGACCTAGGTGGTCTTTTTGGATTAACCGAATTTCCTTCGCTGGTGACATCCCTACATATTTGTTAGTAATTTGTGAATAGTAAGGAAAAAATGTAGCACTATATGTATACATTTCAGTATACCGATACATGAATCCTCAAACATTGTACACATTTCAAAATTTACATGTTGTGTCAAGTATATGAAATTATATTTATTCATGCACTACTTATATTAATTCTAAACACTTCCTCTTCCTTAGGTGGGTACTCGTTTATGGTGATTGCATGCAAATCCTTGGTTTTTGCAATAGCACAGAAGATTTATATTAATCTATCAGTGCTATATAGTAGTCGAGTTTATCATCCATTTTGCATTAAGGAAACATCTAAGTGAGAAATATGTTATAAACAACTTTCTCGGAAATATTATTAAAGTCGACCTATGAAAATTTTGCTAGTAAAACAAGTGAAATACGTCAACGAAAATTTATTACCAAGGAGATTTGGAAATATGAGTTCGTTTTCCTATTTTTCATGTGAAATGTGTGTGCGTGTCGTAAAAACTTTTATTACTAAGGAAGTTCAAGAAAACACATGAAATCTTCAACTATTAAGAAACGTTTCCAGTGTGAAATGAGTGTTATAAAATTTTCTCAATGGTCAAATTTCAGTGTACACCAAAAAATGCGTATTGATGAGAAACCTTTTCAGTGTGAGATGTGCCATAAAACATTTTCTCAACTAGGCCATTTGAAAAATCACATAAGAATTCATACTGGTGAAAAACCTTTCCAGTGTGATATGTGTCATAAAAAATGTTCTAACCAAAGCAATTTGAAAGCACACATGAGAATGCATACGAGTGAAAAACGTTTCCAGTGTGGAATGTGTCGTAAAACATTTTCTGAACAAGGCAGTTTGAAAAAACACGTTATAATTCATACTGGTGAAAAACCTTTCCGGTGTGGAATATGTCATAAAACATTTTCTCAACAAGGCCATTTAAAAAGACACATGAGAATACATACTGGTGAAAAACCTTTCCATTGCGATGTGTGTCATAAAACGTTTTCTCAGCAAGGCCATTTGAAAAATCACACTAGAATTCATACTGGTGAAAAACCTTTCCAATGCGAAATATGTAATGACAAATTTTCTGAACAAGGCAATTTGAAGAAACACATGAGAATTCATACTGGTGAGAAACCTTTCCAGTGCGATATATGTCATAAAAAATTTTCTCAACAAGGCCATTTTAAAATTCACATGGGAATCCATACTGATGAAAAACCTCTCCAATGTGATTTGTGTCATAAATTTTTTTCTTTACAATGCAGTTTGAAAAAACACATGAGAATTCATACTGCTGAGAAACTTTTCCAGTGTGAAATGTGTCATGAAAATTTTTCTCGAAAACGCAGTTTGAAAAAACACATGGGAATTCATTCTGGTGAAAACTTTTTCTAGTCCAACCATTGTGTCTTAAATGGGACAAAATAAAAAGTGTCCATTAGTGCTTCTTTACAGAGTTTCGCCGAACTTTTTTCAAAAACCTGTTTAATTCAAATTCTGTAGACGAGATAGTATTTTCCGCGACATTCAATTTGTTAATTTGGGGTAAATTTTAATTATAAATTTTATATATTGAATAAAAATTCATTGTAAACTCGAAACCCACTAGCTTTAATTTTCGATCTTGTTCAATTTGCAAACTCATGTTTGTAAAAATTGCAACACCATGAAAGACTCGTGTGAATTGAATGAAATTTAATGTACAAACGACCTGTGTTGATACAAATAAACGATTAAAATTACAAAGCAAAAAAATAATATTACATGTCGAAAATCAGTATTTGGTGAAGCCACCACGCGCTGCAATAAGTGATGCTATACGACGTGGCATGGAATCAAACAGATGTTGAATGTGTGCCTGAGGAAGAGCATTCCAGATTGCTTGTATGCGACCCCAAAGTTCATCTGTAGTAGCTATGGGACGAGGATCACGAGCGAGACGCCGACCAACGAAATCCCACACATGTTCAATCGGCGACATATCCGGCGAATAGGCAGGCCAAGGAAGAAGCTGTATCTGTTGTGATGAAAAGAAGTCTTGAACATTCCTGGCAATATGTGGGCGGGCATTGTCCTGTTGAAATACAGCTCCGGGAATGCCTTGAAGGAAGGGAACAACTTCGGGCTCCAGAACTTCATTGATGTACCGGTTGCTGTTAAGATTACCCACAATTCGTAGCAGCTGAGATCGTCCATGATACGCAATCGCACCCCAGACCATAACGCTGGGGTATCGTCCACTATGACGTTGGATAACGCACTCCGGAAGGTGGCGTTCACCGGTATAGCGTCTAACACGGATGCGGCCATCACTGTACCCCAAATTAAAGCGGGATTCATCAGAAAACACCACTTGTTGCCAATCAGCACGCCAGTCTCTATATCCATGAGCCCACTATAGCCGCAGGTGCCGATGGTTTTGCGTCAGGAGGATCCTGTATAAAGGAACTCTTGCACGCAGTCCACGGTGCAGTAGACGCCGACGAATTGATGAAGCACACAATGATACACCTGTAGCAGTGCACCAACGTTCTGCCAACTGTCCAGATGAAGCAAAACGGTCCGTCACCGCCATGCGGACCAGGTGTCTATCATCCCGTGCTGACGTCACCTTTCGGCGTCCACTCCCGGATTTCCGAGTTGTCTGGTTCTCTTGAACCCACTGCTTCCACACTCGCATCACTGTGCTGCTGTTACGCCCCATACGAGCTGCTATTGCACGATAAGAAAACCCTCCTTCACGAAGGCCGATCATTCGTCCCCGTTCAAACTCCGTAACTTGCTGAAATGTCGCCCTCTTTCGTCGTAGAGGCATAGTGACGTCTCATGTAACGTTTACCACTAGCAGATAGCCATACACGCCCCGCTACAGCCAACTATTTATACTGATGCAACCCAGGGACCAGCAACCCAGGGGGCCCTGCTCAGCCCATGCATACGCAGTGACTCTGAAATTCTAATCATTTGAATAGCATACCCTAATTTGCATTTCCTGAAAGTTTCAGCTCAATCACATGATTCCTTCATGGTGTTGCAATTTTTACAAACATGAGTTTATTATATTGTTTAAAGCTAATTTTATTCAATTCTTATTATCTTAACTACTTAATCACTCATACTTAGTTAATTTTGTATGAATTTAGCTTAAAGTTTTCATAATTATGTAATATGTCAACTTTTTTTTTTCAAAGTAGTAGTTTAAGTATGAACAGGGGCGTCTTAAGCGGGGGTGTACGGCATCCGGACGGCAAGGCTCAGCGGGCGGCAGCTAATCTTTGGTTACATAACTGATTTTTTCAAATTCGAAAATTTCGAAATCTAGCAAGACTGACAGATTTCGGAAATTTTCGCCGAAATTTTCAGAAAAAAAAAGACATTGTTAAAAAAACACACACACAAAAAAAAAATAGAAATCTAGCGGTTTTTAGCACGTTTTTGACAATCTTTGCATTTCAGTATTGGTAACACGTGAATGTGTTACACATCGTGAATCATAATGTGTACAGGGGGGAGGGTTAGGACCGACTCTCCTCCCGAAACTACATTTTAATGGGACTTGGCTACGGCCTTGCATGCTGTGATTGTATCGATACATGCTGTAAAAATTTTTGAACCCCCCCAAATTAAATCCTGGCTACGGTCTTATATGCAGAGATTTTGCCCTTCACACCTCTATGAATGCGTTTAATGATAGAATAGATTATAAAGATTGGCTTCATTTAACTAGAAAAGTGGAACGAGATGAAAAAAGTGTATCGCATTTTAAAGTTTGAGACAATGTGTGGATTTAAAACAAAATATAGAGAAATTAAAAACCGTAGATTCCATAAATCAGGGCCAAATGGATCGTAAAAAGAAAAGGTGGATGGCCGTTATTGAAAGAATTACATACATCATTCAGTTTTTAGCCAGACAAAATTTAGTTTTTAGAGAGCATACGGAAAGTTGTTTCAAAAAGATGACGAAAATTTTTTAAAATTAACAAAGTGTTTCAAAATTTCATAACGTTACGGAAGGGCACATCAATCGCATTGAAAAAGTCCAACACCGCAACATGCCTCACTACCTACGTCATAACATTCAAAATGAACTGATTACAATACTAAGCTAAAAATTAAACGAACTATAGTTAACATTCTAAAAGATTCTAAATATTATTCTATTATTTAGATTGTATTCCAGACATTAATCATGAGCAGCAAATTACAATAGTTTTTAGCTTTGTTTATTTGAACACCTCAACGAAAAACGTTTGAGAAAAAGGAGCTAATAATTGTCTTATATTTTGATCTGTTACTGACACAACAGGACAAAGACTAACAGCGTTTGATTGGATTTTTTAAAAAACTTAAATATGAATATTAATGACATGTACGGTCAAGGTTACGACAATGGCGCTAACATGAAAGGAAAAAGGCTGGGCTTGCAAAAAATTTTTTTAGATATTAACCCAAGAGCATTTTATGTACCTTATGCAGCACATAGTCTTTAGTTGTGAATGACGCTGCAAAAAATTCATTGGAAGTTGCCAATTTTTTTGCTATTGTCTAAAAAATATATGTATTTTTTTTGGCGCCAATGTCGCGGTGGTACATATTAAAAAAAAATATTTCCCACTTTAACTCTAAAGCCACTTTCCGATACCCGATGGGAAAGCAGAATTCACGCCGTGAAAACTCCCCGTTTCGATTTGGAAAAAGTTATGCCTTGTTTTTTATTTATAATGATTCAAATAAGGACAATAATACAAAAAACTTGGCAAATTCTTTGATTTCAAAAATAGTCTTACAAATTTGTTTATTCATTAATCACTTGGTATAATATTCTGTTAAAAATTAATATTGTAAATAAAGCTTTGCAGTAATCTACTGTGATCCTTCCAGAGGCTCTTAAAATGTTAGAAGAAATAAAAAAAAAAATACTTAACTAAACGTCGAGTGGATTAGACTTGTACAGAAATGCTCTATGAATCAAAAGTCATCGCTGAAGAGTTAGATTGTTTCCCAGCAACTGGTACTGTGCGACCCATTAAAAGGATGGCTATATTGGAATACGAAGGTAGGAACGAAGCTACATGAAATTCAGAAATGTATTTTAAAGTCAACTTTTATTTATTTATTTTTTTATTAGACACCACCATAAGTAAATCAGAAGAAAGGTTTGAATTGCTAAGTGATCACAACAGTGGCTTTTCTTTTTTACACAGTCTTGACACTTCAACGAACTCAGATGATAGACGAAAATACTGCGAAGATTTTCAATAAATTAGTAAATTTTAAAACAAATCATTCGGGCATAAATGGAAACCATTTACTGAATGAGAGATTTTGCTGACGTATCTAAAATCTACCTCACCTTCTGTCGATGCTTCGAAATATTTGTTGAAAAATAACTTAATTAGCGCAAATTTGTCGATTGCTTTGCGCATTTACTCAACATTGTCTGTTACCGTTGTTGAGGGCGAAAGATCATTTTCGAAATTGAAATTATTAAAAATTACTTAAGATCAAGTATGACACAAGAAAGATTATCAAATCTAGCTATGATAAGTATTGAAAACGATATTGACATAAGCATAAATGATATTTTAAAAGAATTTGCGATAAAAAAAAATCAAGAAAAATTAATTTTTGTTGTTAAAAAGTAATAAATATTATTTTCAGTATTGCAATTGATATTCTGATGTTATCAGATTGCTATTAATAAATAATAATAAATGTTTGATTTATAATAAGAATGCTTCTCTCTCTCTATTAATTTTCACTCAGCTCAAATCACAAACCACCCCTAACCTTTTCCTATTTTTGAAGTCAGGTATAGTTCATTCACGAAAAGCAGTCCAATGATGTCGTTAGAAATAACGGGAACTGACGTCACAAACGGCCTAGCCGATTACAGCAGAGGGGAGGACGTCATTTCAGAACTGGTTTTTAGCGAACGTTTGTCTGCGCCAACAACCAGTTCTGAAATGACGTCCTCCCCTCTGCTGTAATCGGCTAGGCCGTTTGTGACATCAGTTCCCGTTATTTCTAACGGTACCATCGAACCACTTTTCGTGAACGAACAGTACCTCCCATACCATAACACACACACATATATATATATATGTTATATTACTTTTCTACTTTAACTTTGTCTAATTTACATTTAAGTATAGTGTATTTATGTATATTACATTAGAAGGTACTACATGTCACAATCATACTACAATTTTGCTATATACATTTTGAAGCAAAACTTCAGGAATTGGAAGAGGAACTAGACAAGATCAAATGGGACATTGTAGGACTCAGTGAAGTTAGAAGAAAAGGTGAAGAGTTGGTGGAACTTAAAAGTGGACATTTGTTTTATTATAGAGGAACGGAAACTGGAAGAACAAGTGGTGTTGGCTTCTTAATCAACAAAAGAATTAAAGACTGTCTTCTGGAAGTTGAAAGTACATCAGATCGAGCAGCGAGGCTCGTTGTTCAACTAACCCAGCGATACCAACTTCAAATAGTACAGGTATATGCACCAACATCAAGCCATACCGACGAAGAGGTTGAAGAATTTTATGAAGAAATCAAAGAGTTACACACCAAAGGGAAACAACATATCAAGCTCATCATGGGGGATTTCAATGCAAGAATTGGACAACAGGAACAAGGAGAGACATCGGTTGGTAAATACGGATATGGGGAAAGGAATGAACGTGGCGATCAACTCATCGAATTTGCAGAAGCTGAAAACCTTAGCATCATGAATTCATTTTTTAAGAAGAAACCGCAAAGAAAATGGACATGGAAACACCCAAATGGGGGAACTAGTGAAATTGACTATATCCTGGCAAACAAGAAATCAATTATTGAAGATTGCAGTGTACTGAACAGATTTAATACTGGAAGTGATCATCGAATGGTGAGATGTAAAGTGCACTTAAATACTAAATTAGAACGACAGAAGCTCATTAGGAAACAAGTAAGTAAGAGGGTGGATTTAAAGAAATTAAAAGAAAATACCGAGGCATTCAAGTTGGAATTAAAAAATCGCTTTTCTGCACTGGAAGGACTTATTGAAGAAGTTGACATCTCAGAAGCAAATGAAAACATTGTTAAGACAATAGTTGAAACTGCTGGGGAAATTGGTGGTGTAACCTGTAAAAAGCACAATAGCAAATTATCTGAGAAGACGAAACAACTCATGAAAAGGCGAAGACTTATGAAGGTGGACAATCAAAATACCAGTTCCAGGATTGAGTACATAGAACTTTGTAAAACTCTGCGCAAAAGCATGAAAGAAGACATAAGAAAATTCAATTGTGAGTTAGTAAGGAAGGCCATTGAAAGCAACAAGAGCCTTAGGGTTGTTAAAGGGAGTTTGTCTATTGGGAAGAAACACATCGCGCCTTTGACTCTATAAAAACATCAGCAGTCATCAACTCTTTAAGATCAACAGACATTGAGGATGTGTACATTGACATGGTGAAACGTGTGTATAAAAATGCAAGTGCAAAATTTCGGTTACATAAAGATACCAAAACTATCAAACTTGGCAAAGGGGTGAGGCAGGGAGATACCATTTCTCCAAAACTTTTTACTTCAGCTTTACAGATGATTTTTCAGCTGATAAATTGGAATAACAAGGGAATAAAAATAAATGGTGAATATTTAAATCATTTGCGGTTTGCTGATGACATTGTTATTTTTTCAACGAACCCATCAGAACTCCAAGACATGGTACAGGAGCTCTCAACTAGAAGTAAAGAAGTTGGACTCAAGATGAACCTACAAAAAACTAAGATCATGTTCAATAATTTTGTAGAGGAAACAAAAATACAAGTTGACAACATTGAGCTAGAAATTGCTGATTCATATATTTACCTTGGCCAGCTGATTTCAATGGATGGCAACATTATGAAAGAACTCAACAGACGTATTAAACTTGGCTGGAGTGCATTTGGAAGAAACAGTTTTATCCTGAAGGGGAAATTGCCTTTGTGTCTAAAAAGAAAGGTCTTCAACCAGTGTGTATTGCCAGTCCTCTCTTATGGATCAGAGACATGGAGTCTAACAGTTGGAGCAATACGAAAGTTACAGACAACGCAAAGGAGCATGGAGAGGTGCATGCTTGGAATAACTAGGAGAGATCGAAAAAGAAACACTTGGGTGAGAGAGCAAACTAGAGTAGAGGACATCATTGTTAAAGTAAAAGGGCTGAAATGGCGATGGGCTGGGCATATTGCAAGAAGAACTGATCAACGATGGACAACAGAAATTCTGAACTGGATTCCAAGAGACCACCGAAGACCTAGAAAACGTCCTCAAACTAGATGGGTGGATGAAATAAGAAAACAGGTTGGGGTGACGTGGAAACGAATGGCCCAGGATAGACTTGTGTGGAAAGCATTTGGAGAGACCTTCATCCAGCAGTGGATAGATAATGGTTGAATATGATGATGATGATATATATATATATATATCGTTGGAAATACATTACCTTTTATGACTTTTGGCATTAAGCAGCGAAATAATATTTTTGTGTGTTAAATTTAATATTTCTGATTAAAAAAATTTCTTTTTTAAAAGTTGTATAAGGCTGTAATAAACGAACCATATTTTTTTATTTATTATAAATTATATTATTTTTATTATTAATTATATTTAAATTATTTATTTTTATATCTTGGGCATTCAATAAACTGTATTTCATCCATCCTGGAACAAATAAACACGTGAAAAAAAAAAAAGAGAAGCTTTCTTATGACATCACAGATGCAACGCGGCGACTGGATAATCCGTTCCGGTCAGTTGCAAAACGCTAACACGGCTCTATATGAATTGCCGGTGTTGATCGGCAATCCATCTCCCCCTCAGCCGCCTCGGCGGCTGATTACGCTGTTCAAGCGTCCTGTCTGGGATCACAGCGCCGCCACCTTCGGCGGCCACCATTCCCACCCCCCCCCCTTGCAAAAGGACCACACACACCTAACACGGCCAATTAGATTACTACAGGCCCGCTCACGTGAATTTCAAGGGTGTCCCCACTTTCTTTTGGAGTAATTACTGGGGTTGTTCATAGGGGACGCCAAATCACAGGTACAAACATGCCATATGCTTTCATGTGTTTGCAGCAGTTAACCGAAGATTAAAAAGGGTTTCTGGGTTTTCTATAATTTTTACATGATATTTATTTGTGATAATAATGATAGTTTCTTGTTGTGTTCCATTTAGCCTATTTATATCTGCAGTATTAAGGACACAGTAAGTGTTTATTCTGTATTTTGTTTTTCGGTGACATGCTGTTCTATTATGTAGTTTGTATTTTCAAGTAAAATTATTTTGGAAAGAATTGCTATTCATGAATACCTGATACTTTATTTTTATCATGCAGTGTATTAAAAATCTGACTTGTGTCAAAAGTTATTAGAAATTATGTATTATACATTGTGTAGTTATATCATCAGTTTATTGTAAATTCATGTGTTAATTTCATTAACATTCCATTAAAGTCTTTCCAAACAGGTGTCAAGCCTTCTAATTAATTCTTTATTTTATAATTAATTATAATAAAAATAATTAAATTATTAATTAGTTGATTTAAATTCTATATAATTCTATTTTATTAACCATTAAAATAAAGTCTGCTTTTATATGCATTTTGCAATTTAGCTTTCAGTGTAAACTATCAATTCATTATCAGTTATTAATCATGCCTGAGAAATCATTTCATCCAATAAACCGTCTTCAGTGTAAATAAAAGAGTAGAAAAAGGTATGTAAGATTTAAATTTTAGTTTAAAATTTGTTACGAAAGTTTGTCATATCACGGTAACATCAACGTCGTTGGAAAATAAAATACGATAACTTTTTGAGCAAAAAGCAATATATTTCTGTATGTAATCAGAAACTGGGCTATTAATTGGCATTTATAGTGTGTTAGATTGGGAATGTTTTCCTATGCAGCAGGCGCCCTCTGTCGGAGAAAAACTACGTGAGAGAATCGCCACTGCGAAAATTTGGGGACAGGTTTTCTATGGCGTTAGGCTCACGTGAGCAGGCCTGTAGTAATCTAGTTGGCCGTGACCTAACGCCTTGTGAAATTTCATTCGGACGGGTTGCAACACTTGTCTTCACTCCGGTTAAAATCGTAGTTAAAGTCAATATGGTTTAGTGGTTTACCCTAGTTACTTTGAGTTTCACTTTTAAAGTTTCGCAAATCGTTGGTTTCGTACGTCATTCCATTTCAGGAAAACTTCGCTCTACAAAATTATTGGATTAATTATTGGCTTGTGGCTTGAAGTATGAAATACGACGGTAAATACGGCATTTATTATTTTGGCTATACACATGGGTGATCCCTGTGTGATTTGTCGCCAAGGTGGGACAACCCTGCCTGCTTCCCGGATTACGTCATCAGGCTCTCGCTTCCCTGCCGCCATGTTTTTTTTAAGGAGTATAATAGGCAGTAAGTATAACGGGTAATTACATGTTATACTGTTTACTGCCCATTATACTCTTTTCAGATTTTTTTAACAAAAAAAAAAAACTTCTGTCTTTAAGCTTCTGAGCTTTTATGGCTTTTAGAATCATTTCCTCCACTTCCTCTTTGTGACACCGTCTCCACATATACTCTGCGTAGTATGAGTCAAACAGCTTTTCATTGCCGACACTGCGATGTTACGCATTTCTCCTCACACCTCTTTTCTCTTCCCCCCCCCCATTCCTTTTGCAAAGTATGTGTCCAACAGCTTTTCATCGCTTTTCCTTATAACCCCTTTAACTTCTTTCTGCCATACCTCCGTGAACCACTTCCACTCATACCTCCTCAAACCTCTTCTTCCCATACCTCCTCTAACCTCTTCCTCCTATACCCCCTTTCTGTCCAAAACAAACTATCAATTCTAATCCATTACAAAAATAAAAACATTTAAACATTCGCTCATCCTGTCGCTACAACTTATAACCACTGCTGGCACGAATGGACGCTATGACACTACAATACAACTGCCACACGCATGTTCATATTTTCAACGCTCCACAAAACTTTCCCTCTGTTTTAAGAGTATAGCATCAGTTTTGGAGACGAGTTGGCGACAAAACAGGGGATTCAGCTGTAGTTTTACCAATTAACATTTGTATGATACAACAGATATATCCCTTATTTTGTCGTCAACTCGTCACCACAACTGATGGTATACTCTGAAAACCATTGGTGCTGACGGCATAAAAATTTTGGAGGGGGACATGCCAGTAGAAGGCATTTTGTTTGAAATTGAAGGGGGATATGGAACCCTAACACCAACATTGGGGGGAATGGGTCCCAGCTAATGAGTCTCATGTTTAAAACGGACGGAAATTTTTGGGAAGCGCAAAATACGTGCACATGTGTGGGGAAGTTGTATTATAGCATCTCAGAGTGTGTTCAGACATTTTATAGTTGCTTGCGTTTCTTTCGATAGTAATGTATTGAGCTGCAGCACTAGGATGAGTGAATGTTTAAATTCGTTTTTTTTTTTCACAAATTGGAATTGAAAGGATGTAAGTTTGTGGTAGATTGATGCGTGAAAGGAGGTCTACTCGCATTTAAGTATATGTGTCCTGAATGCATGAAGTTGGTGAAGAAGGCAAGTGTGGATGATGACTACGTGTGGTGGTTGATTAGCATATGTTTTATAGTGTGTATGGATATGCGTGTTTTGAAAAATGGAATGTTGGGTGGTGAGAGTGTAACTGTGGAAATAGATGGAAGTGTGTTTGGGAAGCACAAGTATAACAGAGGTAAGCATGTAAATGTCCAGTGGGGACTTGTGGGAGTGCAGAGGAATGGGATAGCAGTAAATTTTTTTTGTGGTTGTGAAAGAAAGAAGTGCGAGTGAGTTGTTGCTCGAAATTTGAGCAAATGTTCTCCGTCGGACTACCATAGTGTCAGACTGCTAGAAATTGTATGGAGGCGTCTCTTCGGAAGGCTTCGTACATTATACAGTAAACCATAGTCTGACATTTAAGGACCCGGAAACAGGGCAACGCACAAGTACTATTAAAAGAACATGGAGTCAAATAAAGCAAGATTTCCGCTAACAATATCATCGCAATGTCGGCGATGAAAAACTGTTCAACTTCTACTTTGTGGAATATATGTGGAGATGGCATCATAACGATAAAGTGCAAAAAATGTTTCTGACTTTTTCGAAAGCCTTTAAAATCATCTATTCTCCCAAAATTTTAGATGCCTAAACACAGAAGTAAACGTTTTCTGTTGAACTCAGTATAAGGTCATTCCATGTCAAAATACCCAAAATTTTGGGATTTTGTCACCCACCGTCACAGATTTTGATGAAATTTGGCTTACTTCTTGCTATTGTCCCAAGACTGCATATAAATTATTTTGCATTGTCCTTAGCAAGTTTTTTCAGCTTATTTCTCTTTATGTTATGTTGCAAAAGTTATGTAAACCCATAGCATAATCTGGGTTCAATATTCCATGTTCGTCCAGTAATAGTTGATGACTCGGAAGAAGTAAGAACATGTAAGACATTGTCATACGGCATCCAAACAGTATCTGCTTTAGATATTTTAAATGATGTTGATGGTCCCATTGGATGGAAGAAATGGACATTACAGTCCTCCTCTGATTGCTGCACGGCCACTTGTGCAAGCCACCAATGAGAACCATAATTGCATGTTCTTTCTTTAAGTTTAATAGAAAGATCACTTGAAACACTGGTGATGTTTATTTCTTCAAAATCTTGTGAATTGGATGTGATAAAACACTTTATTCGCTTGCAATCTATAGGTACAAATCGATGTTTGGATGCCGTATGACAATGTCTTATGTATTCTCATTCCTTCCGAGGTGTTAACTGTTACTGGACGAACATGGAATATTAAACCCAGATTTTGCAATTAGTTTACAGAACTTTACAACATAAGGTAAAAAGAAACAAGCTGAAAAAAACCCTTCCCAAGTGATATAATTTTCATTTGTTTATTCAACTATTTATAATATGTAGGCCTAAGCAGCAAGTAACATATATTTCTTGTAACTATAATGATAATGTTTTTGTATATACATGTACATATAATTTTTGTTCGTTCAATTGTTTACAACATATAAGCATCAAGTAATATAATGCATTTCTCGTAATCATAATGCTAATTTTCTTGTACATACTTCTTATATTACATACTTTTCTGGTATGTGTTGGGTGATTGCAAAAGTTTGTGCCTGATTTAAAAATAAAATTCAATACGTTAAATTTTAAAGAGTAAAGTTTTATTAATCAATTATGTAGTCAACCTTGTTAGGTACGATTATTTTCCAACGATCAACGAACTTGTAGATTCCATTTTTGAAGAAAGAGCTTGGTTTACCTTGAAAAAAGTTTGTGTGGTAGTTTTCAACAGTTTCCTCAAAATTAAGATTTTTGCCATTCAAATTCTTCCGCAAAGATCGGAACAGATGAAAATCTGAAGGAGAAATATCTGCAGAATATGGTGTGTCTTTCAGAATTTCCCATTGCAACTGCCACATTTTTTGCATGTGCCTGTTTGGGAACGTGTGGCCTAGCACTGTAGTGAAGGAAGATGATGCCTTTGCAATCGGTCAAAAATGGACCTTTTTTTTTTTTAATGGTCGCATCAAGTCCAGTAATTTGCTCACAGTAATTGTCTGCTGTGATTATTTCGCCATGTCGGAGTAGCTCTAAATGAAAAATTCCCCTGCAATCCCAACGAACATGTACCACCACCTTCATTGCATGCAGAACAGCTTATGCCATGGGTTCTGCACCTTTTCTTCACGTCTTTTTCCACTGTATGTCATTGTACAGAACCCACCTTTCATCACCTGTTATCATTTGATTCAAAAAAGTATCTTTTTTAATTACGTGCAAGGCGAGAAATCAGGATTAGCTTTCTGCAGCAGAAACTAGCTTTTGCCATGCCAGTGGCAGAAACTGGTTATAACCGATTTTAACTGGCAGAAATATTTTCCAACAATTAAAAAGTACTCAGAGTAAATCAAAGATTCGTTACAAAAATTATCTTTTGAAGGCCATAATTTTTAACATATTAGGCCTATTTCGTCTTATTTATCTTCTCTACCTCATTAGATGTTTTGTGATAAAATAAAAAGCAACAACATTGACAGACTGGCCATAGGGAAAAGCTTTAATGGCATATGACCAATCGTATAAGCTGTATTGGGGTCATTCCGTGTCAGGTGAACCAAAATTCCAGCACTTTTGAACTTCACCCTCCTTGATTTTTTCAAATTTGGCTCATTAAATGTACTACCAGAGGTAGTGAAAAATCAAAATTTTTAAATTTAACTGCAGTATTTTTTAAATTATAGGCCTCTGAAATCCGAAAAAAAGCACGATTTTCTGTTTACGTGCAGTTACAAAAACTATTACTAATCAAGCTAGAAATGAGATAGATGAAATAAAAATAATGTTGTAGATTATAAGCTTTCATATGATATCCAACATGAGTAGTTTTAGGTAGCTTGGGATTTCAAGGTAATGACATGAATTCTTTGATCTTGAATTTCTCAAAAAGCGTTATTTTTAAAATTTTGAAAAGAAATCACACATAAACTTCAGCATCTTAGCATCATTTCTGGAAAGTTTCAACAACTTAGGACAGGAATGGGGTCATATTTTGGTCATTTTTTAAAACAAATTGTGCTAAGGAAAACCATCTGCATAAATGGAAATTTTTAATTTTTTAATCCACAATTGTTAATTCTGTTAAGAAATAATCACTATCATTATTATAAGTTAAAAATAGTGTTATTATACAAGCAGATGCATAGCAAAGAGGTGATTTTGGGGGTTGTAAACCCCCTCCCCCCTCGTTGCAATGAAATTTCATATATTGTAATTTTTTGTATGTGCAATTTTTTTTAAAAATTCTACTCAACTCCTATCAAGAGCTACACTGGGTTTTACCTTTTCAACTGAACACACTGTATACTTATGATGTACTTATACTAATTCTACACACTTCCTCTTTCTTAGGTGAGTACTCATTTATGGTGACTGCCTCCAATCCTTGGTTTTTGCAATAGCACTGAAGAGTTATACTAATCTAACAGTTCTATATAGTAGTCAAGTGTATCTTACATTTCGCATTAGGGAAAAATTACAGTAGGAATTACGTTATAAACAACTTTCTCATTGGCATTATTATAGTCACCCTATGAAATTTTTGCTACTGAAATGAGTGTGAAATATGTCAATGACAGTTTTATCGCCAGCAAGGTTTGGAAGTAAATGAGTTTTCGCATTTTGTATGTGAAATGCGTCATAAAAACTTCAATGACGAAGGAAGTTCAAGAAAACACATGAAATCTAATACTGTTAAGCATTTCCAGTGTGAAATGTGTGGCTTAAAATTTTCGTAGAGCACAAATTTTAGTGTACACTGAAGAATGCATATAGGTGAGAAATCTTCCCAGTATAAGGATGTTATATGAAATTTTCTAAGAAAAAAAATTTCGAAGGGTACCTCAGAATTCATACTGCTGCAAAACCTTTCCAATGCGATATATATCATAAAAAAATGTCTATCCAAAGCAATTTAAAAAATCACATGAGCATTCATACCAGTGAGAAACCTTTCCAGTGCGATGTATGTCATAAAACGTTTTCTCAAAAAGGCCATTTGAAAAAACACATGAGAATTCATACTGGTGGAAAACCTTTACAGTGCGATATGTGTCATAAAAATTTTTCTATACAAGGCAGTTTAAAGAGACACATGCGAATGCATATGCATACTGATGAAAAACCTTTCCAGTGTTGTGTGTGTCATACAAAATTTTCTGAACAAGACCACTTGAAAAGACACATGAGAATTCATATTGGCGAAAAACCTTTCCAGTGTGATATTTGTAATAAAACTTTTTCAATACAAGGCGATTTGAAAAGTCACATGAGAATTCATACTGGTAAAAAATCTTTCCAGTGCAACGTATGTCATAAAAATTTTTTTCGGCAAAACAATTTGAGAAAACACATGGCAGTTTATACTGATGAAAAACCTTTCCAGTGTGGAATATGCCATAAAACATTTTCTCAACAAGGCCATTTAAAAAGACACATGAGAATGCATACTGGTGAAAAACCTTTCCAGTGTGATGTGTGTCATAAAACGTTTTCTCAACCCGGCTACTTGAAAACACACATGAGAATTCATACTGGTGAAAAGCCTTTCCAATGTGATATTTGTCATAAAACATTTTCAGTACGAGGTGAATTGAAAATTCACGTAAGAGTTCATACTGGTGAAAAACCTTTCCAATGTGATATTTGTCATAAAACATTTGCAAGACAACATGATTTGAAAACACACATGAGAATTCATACTGGTGAAAAGCCTTTCCAATGTGATACTTGTCATAAAATGTTTTCAAGATCAGGCGATTTGAAAAATCACATTAGAGTTCATACTGGTGAAAAACCTTTCCAATGCGAAATGTGTTATAAAAAATTTTCTGAACAAGGCCATTTGAAGAAACACATGAGAATTCATACTGGTGAAAAACCTTTCCAGTGCGATACGTGTCATAAAAATTTTTCTCGACGAGATACTTTGAGAAACCACATGGCAATTCATACTGGTGAAAAGCATTTCTAGTGTGATGTGTGTCATAAAAATTTTTCTGAACAAGGTCATTTGAGAAGTCGCATGAGAATTCATACTGGTGAAAAACTTTTCCAGTGTGATATTTGTCATAAAACATTTTCAATACGAGGTGGTTTACCATTTATTCTAAGTTTTGCTGTATATGTGTTAAAGTACTTTTGTTTGAGCCATAAAATGTGTGCTTGGCAAATTTTTATTTTCCTTAAATAATTCGCCTTTGGGTGTCAACTTTTCAAAGTTTGTAGTTTGTGTGCATGTGTCTAAATTGTAGTTTCTATAAGAAAATCAGAGTTTGTTGATATATATATCACAATATTTATTCATAAACATCATCAATATCGTACATACACATGCATAAGCTCATCCCCCAACTTTCCCACAAAATCTTTCAAAAATTACTGACCTGTGTATAAGCCCACTCCCTACTTTTGCGCCGAAAAGTTGCAGTGTTTCATAAAACGGAGGATAAGATAATTTGATTGGGTTCAAGAGAATCAGTGCAAGGTCCTGATCATCACAAGAACATTGATAATTGTAAGAGTGCTATACTTAGCAAGAAACAAGTTCAAAGAGGGTTGTAGTGCACAATTTTCTGCTTTTGCTGCTGGTGTTTGTGCTTTATGGAGAGATATAGTCTCATGTTGAGACAAAGATTGCTCAGAAACTTCCAAAGCAGTTGAACAAAAAGCTAATTTAGTGGCAGAAATACATTATTCGTCTACAGAAGTGGTAAGAATTTGACCTTTCGCAGACAGCAAGTATGGACGAAATCCCACAGCATATGATTAAGTTAAGACTAATTGAATTTGAAGAACTTTTCCGATGCTCCGACGACGAATTGAATCTTGATTCTTTTAAATACAGTGGCTTTTCTGTAATATTTTGCTTTTAAATACAATTAGTATGTTAGATCTTTATATATTGTTATCAAAAGCCAAATTAGAGTTACCTCAAACGTTGAATCTTCTTCTAATCAAATTTTTATGTTTTTTTTAACCCATGTATAAGCCCCTCACTTTCAAGTGAAATATTCGTCCAAAAAAAAAAGGGGGGGGGGGTTATACATGGGTATATATGGCATATCAAATATAAGTATTGTTTATTTGTAGGACAAATATGTAAGTGTATCTCTTCTTACTCAAACTATTAAACAATGGTAAGAGACCTAGCCCTACCTTTCTACGCTAAGAAGATAAATTACATAATCATTTCATGGGACCGAGGATCTGAGTGGCTACAAATGAATACAATGATGTTTATACAGATGTTTATTTAGAGAACTTAGGTATACATCCATTTGTTTCAGATCACACATGGAGTTTATCAAACATAACTTGGCCTTCATGTATGTTTCCTGGTTCCACAGGGGCAGCTCACGGTATACACTAGAAAATATTTCATACGTTACTAAAATTTATAGGTATAGTAATAAGTTAAACCAAACTAATATTAAGAGTAAAGTCGTAACCTGGATTTAAATATTCAAAGCCTGTCCACGTTAACACTTCTAACAGAGATGCCAATACAGTCAATGCCACTTCTGCAGTTGAGCATTACTCAATGCAGGCAATCTAAAAACACCTTTAACAAATATTGCATGGCTATATTTAGGGTTCATTGTATTTTCTAAATAATGGAATGGTTGAATAGCTTTGTTCATTCTTTTCAACACAATTTCCTTGTAAGGTTCTGATTCCAAACTTTTTGCTAAGTGAAGCCATAATTCTACAGCATAGAATAAATCTGTATCATCTGATTGAAGGATGTTTAGAATTCAGTTAACTTTTTTTAACTGTTTTATCAAGTTCAAAGATTCCCTATAAATTATAAAATATTGTTAATGCGGAAAAATAGAAAAAATGCACCCACAATCAAATATCTGTTTTTTGGTTTTTTTTTGCCCTGCACTTCCATGTAATAATATTTTATTTTTAAACATATAAAATATTTTATTACTTGGAATTTTTAATAATCTTTGATTAGATCCAGTATTACGGTACCACCACCAGCAGTTTGGGTGATAACATACTGGGATTGGCTTCCCTTCTGTCTGAGTTTCCAGTCACCCATGCAATGGCTTCTCTCTCTGGATACTGTTGTTGCAAAGGCACAGTAGATGTTTACATAGGAGTAGGGTTATATGGAGCTCTGACACCCCAGCCCTTCAATGACTTGAAATAAATTATAGTTTCAAATATATATATATTGCAAAGTCTAAATGTTCATAATATGTGCTTAACACGTCCTCCTCAATAATTTTGAAAACTCCATGTTGATGGATACTTACATCTACGAAATTATAATCAGGAAGATGGGGGGCTCAGGCCCACACTTTACATGGCCCTGACATGAGGCATTTCAAGTGCCCTCATGTACACCCTCTGAATATGGAATATTGCAGTTATGGCTTCAATATCAGCCTAGAAACAGGATGGGTGGCTTTGGCCCCCACTCTACACGGCCCTGACATGCGGCATTGCAAGTGCCCTCACGTACAATCTCTGATTATATAATATCGTAATTGTAACCTCGATAATAGTCTAGATAAAGGATGGGGGCTCCGGCCACCAGAAACGGATCTAACATGCAGCATTTCAAGTGCCCTCACAATCTCTGACTACGTAATATCGTAATCCTAGCCTCAATAGCAGTCTAGAGGGGGCCCCCCTTTCCCGATACAGCTTGGTTGCTGCATTTCGAGTTTCTAATTTGTCGAAATACAACGTTTCCTCAATTCTTATATCATCTCCTAAGGAAACGTACAGAAGTATCAAAAGTAAAGTCTGTAGTCATGCACAGTGCACCATTTTCGAAGGTGCAATTCAAGTTGCTAAGTATCTACGGTTTGACGATGTCACGCCGCCGGTTCCGATGTTTCTTTGTGCGCATGCATGGTTTTTCACGGTGTGAAACCAGGAAATCGTCCGAGCCAAGCGATGAGATATTATAAAACCATGCATGCACACAAGAAACATCAGAATCGGTGGTTTAACACCATGAAATCATGATGTATCGCCAATTTGAAAATTATGAAACCGTTGTATTTCCATCTGCATGGACGATAACTTTTAATCATCTTTAAATAGCAAATGAAATATGCATACCGTAAAAATAAAGAAACATGTGAAAGCAAACTATTAATATATATACATATCAGAAAAGCATGTAATGTAATAAGTATATACAAGAAAATTATCATTATAGTTACAAGGAATACAATATGGTATTTGCTTACATGTTGTAAACAATTGAACAAACAGAAATTATATGTGCGTGTACATACAAAAAATTATCATTATAGTTACAAGAAATGCATGTTACTTGCTGCTTAGGCCTACATGTTGTAAACAGTTGAACAAACATAAATTATATCACTGAACACAGCGGTTCTTCAACTGTGGTCTGAGGACCCCTGGGGTTCCGTGGGACTGTGAGACCCTCTCAGTGTTCCCCAAAGGTTCAGATAAATGCTAAAACAAGTGCAACTACTCTTTAATTTTAAAAATAAATTATGTGGAAACGAAAATGCCTTCCGTGAATGGTGATGAAACACTAGAAATAAATATGTACGATGAAAATTCCAGGCTTTAAACTTTGAGTTAATTCTTGGGGGTCCGTGAGGGCAAGTGACCTCTGAAGGGGGCCGCAGTCTAGGAAAGTTAAATAACCACCGACTTAGCAAGTTTTTTCAGCTTATTTCTCTTTGTTATGTTGCAAAAGTTATGTAAACCCATAGCATAATCTGGGTTCAATATTCCATGTTCGTCCAGTAGCAGTTGACAACTTGGAAGGAGTAAGAACATGTAAGACATTGTCATATGGCATCCAAACAGTATCTGCTTTAGATATTTTAAATGATGTTGATGGTCCCATTGGATGGAAGAAATGGACATTACAGTCCTCCTCTGATTGCTGCACGGCCACTTGTGCAAGCCACCAATGAGAACCATAATTGCATGTTCTTTCTTTAAGTTTAATAGAAAGATCACTTGAAACACTGGTGATGTTTATTTCTTCAAAATCTTGTGAATTGGATGTGATAAAACACTTTATTCGCTTGCAATCTATAGGTACAAATCGATGTTTGGATGCCGTATGACAATGTCTTATGTATTCTCATTCCTTCCGAGGTGTTAACTGTTACTGGACGAACATGGAATATTAAACCCAGATTTTGCAATTAGTTTACAGAACTTTACAACATAAGGTAAAAAGAAACAAGCTGAAAAAAAACCTTCCCAAGTGATATAATTTTCATTTGTTTATTCAACTATTTATAATATGTAGGCCTAAGCAGCAAGTAACATATATTTCTTGTAACTATAATGATAATGTTTTTGTATATACATGTACATATAATTTTTGTTCGTTCAATTGTTTACAACATATAAGCATCAAGTAATATAATGCATTTCTCGTAATCATAATGCTAATTTTCTTGTACATACTTCTTATATTACATACTTTTCTGGTATGTGTTGGGTGATTGCAAAAGTTTGTGCCTGATTTAAAAATAAAATTCAATACGTTAAATTTTAAAGAGTAAAGTTTTATTAATCAATTATGTAGTCAACCTTGTTAGGTACGATTATTTTCCAACGATCAACGAACTTGTAGATTCCATTTTTGAAGAAAGAGCTTGGTTTACCTTGAAAAAAGTTTGTGTGGTAGTTTTCAACAGTTCCCTCAAAATTAAGATTTTTGCCATTCAAATTCTTCCGCAAAGATCGGAACAGATGAAAATCTGAAGGAGAAATATCTGCAGAATATGGTGTGTCTTTCAGAATTTCCCATTGCAACTGCCACATTTTTTGCATGTGCCTGTTTGGGAACGTGTGGCCTAGCACTGTAGTGAAGGAAGATGATGCCTTTGCAATCGGTCAAAAATGGACCTTTTTTTTTTTTAATGGTCGCATCAAGTCCAGTAATTTGCTCACAGTAATTGTCTGCTGTGATTATTTCGCCATGTCGGAGTAGCTCTAAATGAAAAATTCCCCTGCAATCCCAACGAACATGTACCACCACCTTCATTGCATGCAGAACAGCTTATGCCATGGGTTCTGCACCTTTTCTTCACGTCTTTTTCCACTGTATGTCATTGTACAGAACCCACCTTTCATCACCTGTTATCATTTGATTCAAAAAAGTATCTTTTTTAATTACGTGCAAGGCGAGAAATCAGGATTAGCTTTCTGCAGCAGAAACTAGCTTTTGCCGTGCCAGTGGCAGAAACTGGTTATAACTGGTTTTAACTGGCAGAAATATTTTCCAACAATTAAAAAATACTAGAGTACATCAAAGATTTGTTACAAAAACCATCTTTCGAAGGCCATATTTTTTAACTTATTATGCCTATTTCGCCTTATTTATATTCTCTACCTCATTAGACCTTTGGCTATAAAATAAAAAATAGCAACATTGACAGACTGGCCATAGGGAAAAGCTTTAATGGCATATGACCAATCGTATAAGCTGTATTGGGGTCATTCCGTGTCAGGTGAACCAAAATTCCAGCACTTTTGAACTTCACCCTCCTTGATTTTTTCAAATTTGGCTCATTACATGTACTAGCAGAGATAGTGAAAAATCCAAATTTTCAGATTTTTAACTGCAGTATTTTTTAAATTATAGGCCTCTGAAATCCGAAAAAAAGCACAATTTTCTGCTTATGTGCAGTTACAAAAACTATTATTATTCAAGTTAGAAATGAGATGGATGGGTGAAATAAAAACCATGTTATAGATTATTTCATAAGCTTTCATATAATATCCAACGTGACTAGTTTTGGGCAGTTTGGGATTTCAAGTTCGTGCCATGAACTCTTTGACCTTGAATTTCTCAAAAAAGCTGTATCTTTAAAATTTTGAAAAGAAATCACACATAAACTTCAGCATCTTAGCATCATTTCTGGAAAGTTTCAACAACTTAGGACAGGAATGGGGTCATATTTTGGTCATTTTTTAAAACAAATTGTGCTAAGGAAAACCATCTGCATAAATGGAAATTTTTAATTTTAATACACAATTATTAATTCTGTTGGGAAATAACCACTATCATTATTATAAGTTAAGAACAGTGTTATTATACAAGCAGATGCATAGCAAAGAGGTGATTTTGGGGGTTGTAAACCCCCTCCCCCCTCGTTGCAATGAAATTTCATATATTGTAATTTTTTGTATGTGCAATTTTTTTTAAAAATTCTACTCAACTCCTATCAAGAGCTACACTGGGTTTTACCTTTTCAACTGAACACACTGTATACTTATGATGTACTTATACTAATTCTACACACTTCCTCTTCCATAGGTGGGTATTCATTTATGTTGACTGCACTCAAATCCTTGGTTTTTGCAATAGCACTGAAGAGTTATACTAATCTAACAGTTCTATATAGTAGTCAAGTGTATCTTACATTTCGCATTAGGGAAAAATTACAGTAGGAATTACGTTATAAACAACTTTCTCATTGGCATTATTATAGTCACCCTATGAAATTTTTGCTACTGAAATGAGTGTGAAATATGTCAATGACAGTTTTATCGCCAGCAAGGTTTGGAAGTAAATGAGTTTTCGCATTTTGTATGTGAAATGCGTCATAAAAACTTCAATGACGAAGGAAGTTCAAGAAAACACATGAAATCTAATACTGTTAAGCATTTCCAGTGTGAAATGTGTGGCTTAAAATTTTCGTAGAGCACAAATTTTAGTGTACACTGAAGAATGCATATAGGTGAGAAATCTTCCCAGTATAAGGATGTTATATGAAATTTTCTAAGAAAAAAAATTTCGAAGGGTACCTCAGAATTCATACTGCTGCAAAACCTTTCCAATGCGATATATATCATAAAAAAATGTCTATCCAAAGCAATTTAAAAAATCACATGAGCATTCATACCAGTGAGAAACCTTTCCAGTGCGATGTATGTCATAAAACGTTTTCTCAAAAAGGCCATTTGAAAACGCACATGAGAATTCATACTGGTGAAAAACCTTTCCAGTGCGATATGTGTCATAAAAATTTTTCTATACAAGGCAGTTTAAAGAGACACATGCGAATGCATCTGCATACTGATGAAAAACCTTTCCAGTGTTGTGTGTGTCATACAAAATTTTCTGAACAAGACCACTTGAAAAGACACATGAGAATTCATATTGGCGAAAAACCTTTCCAGTGTGATATTTGTAATAAAACTTTTTCAATACAAGGCGATTTGAAAAGTCACATGAGAATTCATACTGGTAAAAAATCTTTCCAGTGCAACGTATGTCATAAAAATTTTTTTCGGCAAAACAATTTGAGAAAACACATGGCAGTTTATACTGATGAAAAACCTTTCCAGTGTGGAATATGCCATAAAACATTTTCTCAACAAGGCCATTTAAAAAGACACATGAGAATGCATACTGGTGAAAAACCTTTCCAGTGTGATGTGTGTCATAAAACGTTTTCTCAACCCGGCTACTTGAAAACACACATGAGAATTCATACTGGTGAAAAGCCTTTCCAATGTGATATTTGTCATAAAACATTTTCAGTACGAGGTGAATTGAAAATTCACGTAAGAGTTCATACTGGTGAAAAACCTTTCCAATGTGATATTTGTCATAAAACATTTGCAAGACAACATGATTTGAAAACACACATGAGAATTCATACTGGTGAAAAGCCTTTCCAATGTGATACTTGTCATAAAATGTTTTCAAGATCAGGCGATTTGAAAAATCACATTAGAGTTCATACTGGTGAAAAACCTTTCCAATGCGAAATGTGTTATAAAAAATTTTCTGAACAAGGCCATTTGAAGAAACACATGAGAATTCATACTGGTGAAAAACCTTTCCAGTGCGATACGTGTCATAAAAATTTTTCTCGACGAGATACTTTGAGAAACCACATGGCAATTCATACTGGTGAAAAGCATTTCTAGTGTGATGTGTGTCATAAAAATTTTTCTGAACAAGGTCATTTGAGAAGTCGCATGAGAATTCATACTGGTGAAAAACTTTTCCAGTGTGATATTTGTCATAAAACATTTTCAATACGAGGTGGTTTACCATTTATTCTAAGTTTTGCTGTATATGTGTTAAAGTACTTTTGTTTGAGCCATAAAATGTGTGCTTGGCAAATTTTTATTTTCCTTAAATAATTCGCCTTTGGGTGTCAACTTTTCAAAGTTTGTAGTTTGTGTGCATGTGTCTAAATTGTAGTTTCTATAAGAAAATCAGAGTTTGTTGATATATATATCACAATATTTATTCATAAACATCATCAATATCGTACATACACATGCATAAGCTCATCCCCCAACTTTCCCACAAAATCTTTCAAAAATTACTGACCTGTGTATAAGCCCACTCCCTACTTTTGCGCCGAAAAGTTGCAGTGTTTCATAAAACGGAGGATAAGATAATTTGATTGGGTTCAAGAGAATCAGTGCAAGGTCCTGATCATCACAAGAACATTGATAATTGTAAGAGTGCTATACTTAGCAAGAAACAAGTTCAAAGAGGGTTGTAGTGCACAATTTTCTGCTTTTGCTGCTGGTGTTTGTGCTTTATGGAGAGATATAGTCTCACGTTGAGACAAAGATTGCTCAGAAACTTCCAAAGCAGTTGAACAAAAAGCTAATTTAGTGGCAGAAATACATTATTCGTCTACAGAAGTGGTAAGAATTTGACTTTTCGCAGACAGCAAGTATGGACGAAATCCCACAGCATATGATTAAGTTAAGACTAATTGAATTTGAAGAACTTTTCGGATGCTCCGACGACGAATTGAATCTTGATTCTTTTAAATACAGTGGCTTTTCTGTAATATTTTGCTTTTAAATACAATTAGTATGTTAGATCTTTATATATTGTTATCAAAAGCCAAATTAGAGTTACCTCAAACGTTGAATAATCTTCTAATCAAATTTTTATGTTTTTTTTAACCCATGTATAAGCCCCTCACTTTCAAGTGAAATATTCGTCCAAAAAAAAAAGGGGGGGGGGTTTATACATGGGTATATATGGCATATCAAATATAAGTATTGTTTATTTGTAGGACAAATATGTAAGTGTATCTCTTCTTACTCAAACTATTAAACAATGGTAAGAGACCTAGCCCTACCTTTCTACGCTAAGAAGATAAATTACATAATCATTTCATGGGACCGAGGATCTGAGTGGCTACAAATGAATACAATGATGTTTATACAGATGTTTATTTAGAGAACTTAGGTATACATCCATTTGTTTCAGATCACACATGGAGTTTATCAAACATAACTTGGCCTTCATGTATGTTTCCTGGTTCCACAGGGGCAGCTCACGGTATACACTAGAAAATATTTCATACGTTACTAAAATTTATAGGTATAGTAATAAGTTAAACCAAACTAATATTAAGAGTAAAGTCGTAACCTGGATTTAAATATTCAAAGCCTGTCCACGTTAACACTTCTAACAGAGATGCCAATACAGTCAATGCCACTTCTGCAGTTGAGCATTACTCAATGCAGGCAATCTAAAAACACCTTTAACAAATATTGCATGGCAAAGAGTTCAACCATGAAGCTTAAGTCTTTCCTGTTACTTACAACTTAGCACTGAAGTTTGCAATTTTCCTTGCTCTGTAAATTATGTATAAACAAACCCGTAAACAACTCCAGTGCTTTCTTAACTATTTTATGCCTATCAAGGTTACACTTTCAACTAACGTTAATATATTAACAAACTACCTAACTAGCTCCTATCCTTGTACCTCAAGAAATTGCCACTAAACAGTTCAGTTCTAACATTAACTAAATAAAGGTTACGTTTAAACACACTATTGAACGTTAGTCAGTAACAAAAGGTAAATTAAATTGCGAATCGTAACATGTCACCAAGGTCCGTTCTGTACTCAGTCCACCTTGTAGTTAATAAAATCGAAGACAGGTGCACCTGCTTGATTATAAAGTTGAAGTCCCGTGAATGAACAATTTGGCGATTCTCTCCTTAGTTGGCCTGCTCCGCATCTAACATTTTTCTCGTCTTGACTTCCAGTTACTAGGGAGTTCACATAGAACTCCAAGCTCAGCTGGAATACGTTGAGAACACTTTCATAAACTAATTACTAAAATCCACGAGGCCTCAATTCAACTATACACTTGAGTGAATAACATCTAAAAATCATGACCTGGACTCCTTCGCGCCCTTGACAACGAAAAGCGACTGGCCGCCACAGCTCTCCACGTTTGCTCTTACTCCATTGGCCGCTTACTGCTCAAAACTGGATAACTGCCGGTAACACAGCTTACAACACCCGTTAAGTAGTGTGCCACTATCTACATAGCAAATTCAAAGTGACATCACAAAGCCAAAACATGGAGAATCCTCAGGGTAAGTTGGCCGAACAAGTTCATGACTGTTACATTATTCCTCTTCCCAGTTTTCACCAACTCTTTGGACAAACAGTGGAGGAAACTACTTATTCTTATAAGCACGAACACCTGCCGCCTTTCTATAATCCACCCTAGGTTGCCTTCACAATCTATCTTTCACATGGCTCAGATTACCAAAATCCTCGTCAGGATTACAACTTTCTTGGCTATCTTCTAATTCACCAGATACATCCTGTATATTTAAACTGTCTCCCCTCCTTTTAAAGGTTTTATATTGACAACATGATGCTTACCTTCACCTCGCTGGGACACTGGATCCCACAACTCATATGTTAAATTTGAAAACACATTTGCAATCTGATAAGGCCCTGTCCAACGAGGCATTAATTTCGAGGCCACACGATCTCCAGACGGCAATACGAAATGGGAGTGCAGTAAAATCCAGTCATTCGATTGGAAAATCACATTCTGCCTCTTTTTATTATAATAGACACGCTGACGACGCTGTTCCCTTCTAGTAGAAACTTTGGCTACTTCCCAAAGTTCTAAAAGACCTCGCGGACCTTTCCCAAAGATTTCCTACCTCTTGATTGAAAGGTAAAACAATTTCTCACTCCAAGAATAACTTAGCAGGAGTCTGATCAGTCATTTCATTCTGAGACGTACATATAGCCAAGGACAGGGAGGGTAGACTAGTATCCCAATTCATGTGCCTCATCCCCATATACGTTACCAGAATCTGCTTTATCACCTTATTCACCCATTTAGTTAAATTAGTTTAAGGATGGTAAGGCGTTGTAAGCTTCCTTTTTATTTTCAAAACATTAAAGACATTTGCCATTAACGCTGATATAAACTGAGGTCCATTATTTAATAATATAGATTTGGGAAATTCATACCTAGAGCAGTATTCAAATACTAACTTACTGGCAATGGCCAATGTAGTAGCCTTCTGCAGGGGATATATCTCAGCTTAATGAGAAAAATAATGTATCACTACCAATAAATAGTTACTTCCTCTAGTTGAAGTGGGGAAACAGACCCATTAAATCAATGCCTAAAATCTCCCCAAGTACCTGAACTACAGTGGATTTCGTAAGTCTGGCAGGAGGTCTAGTGTTAACCTTGGTTTTCTAACATATTTTACAAGAGCTCACATACTGATCAATCTCCTTTGGCTTCGCAGTCGACATCACTGAAAAGTTCTTCGTTTTCCCTGATGTCCTGACATTTGATAGTCGTGAAATTCTTTTAACACCTTATAGCGAAAGGATCTAGGTATTACGGGCAATGGGGACTTCAGTTTTCAGCAAAGAACTTTGTCTACCATTACATGCTTAGAACTTACTCCCTGTAAGCATTTTTCTTCCACTCCAGTTACAGCCACAACTTGACCCTCCGACCACTGAATAATCGGGCCTCATTTGGAGTCTTAATTAGTTCTAGATGGTCTACTACTTCACTAGTAACCCAGGATGTAATCTGCCTTTGATATATGTCGATTTGAAGAGTGAATACTTCATCTAATGGAAAAGCATGTACAAGTGTTAGTCTGTTTGGCTATAAAATTCTCAACGGGTGAATGAGACAGGGGCTTGCATTTTTTTGCCTTCATTATGCAACGATCGTATTGGTATTTCCTGAATAGAGAGAGCCCACCTTTGAAGTCGCCCCTTCAATGTATTTCGAGTAAGCAAAGTGTTTAAAGCAGCATGATCAGTAACGACTTCAATTTCGCTGCCATCGAAAAAGGTTTTAAATTTTCCCCAGTGCCCAGACCACAGCTAAACTTTCCCTCTCTATCATAGAATAATTTCGTTCAGCGCTGCGCAAAAGTAGACTAATGTAACCCAAAACTCGTTCTGCTCCCGAGTTAGTAACCTGATGTAATACTGCCCCAAGGTCATTTCCAGACACATCAGTAGATGATTTAAGAGAGGTCCCTTCAATATGTTGAGCCAATACAGGGGTAGTGATCAATACTTGTTTTAGTTTTTCAAACGCATCCTGACACTTGGGTTCCCACTTACATTTCTTTCCCATCATGGCATATAAAGATTGCGCCAACTTGGCATAGCCCCTAATAAACTGGGAATACCAGTTGCACATATTGAGAAAACTTTGCAATTGTCTTTTAGTTTTTTTAACAGGAAACTGTTGTATCGTGTCTATCTTCTCGTTTTATACCAACCACCCCTGAGGATTTCTCCGGAGGCCAAGGAAATTCAATTCAGAACAAACTAAATTACACTTTTCAGGATTCATAGTTAGTCCAGCCTTTTTGTAAAGAATCTAAGGTCAAGCTTGCATCATTAATATGTTTAACACAGTTTTTAGAATAAACAACTATGTCATTAAGATAACACAATGCATTTACCCAATATGCCACGCAGGGCTCTATTCATCAGCGACTGGAAAGTGGAGACTGTCCCTGATAACCCAAAACTCATCACACGGAATTGATACATACCCATGGAAATCATGAAGGCTGTCTTCATGCGATCACTGGGGGACATCTGCACCTGTCAATATCCACTGGCCAAATTGAAAGTTGATATCGTAATCAGCATCTCCAATTTCATACATAATGTCTGACATTATGGGTAAAGGGTAATGTTCCCTTACTGTTACAGCATTCAACTTCCGATAATCCACGTAAAATCCCCATTTTCCTGATTTTTTCTCAACCAAATAGACCGGAGACGACCATGAGTTTGAATGCTTAATAATCTCATCTCGTAACATTTCTTTAACGTGTTTTTCGATTAGGCCCTTTTTTCTAAGGTGGTTCATTAAGGGGGGGGGCTATGGTAAATAATTGCCAGTTCCAATCTCATGATCAACCAGATACATTCCGGCTTATCTCGAAATAGATCAGCATGCTGCTTCAAAACCCCTAACAACTTGTCCTTCCCTTCTTGTCCTATATCTGCTCTATCAACTAGATCCACTATTTCACTTCTTGGTCCCATTGGTTTTAATTGAACACTCATTCAGTGGAAGTCTATCTTGGCACACAGTTGATATAACAAATCCCTTCCGATCAACACTGGCCTACACAAGGTGGGCATCAAATCAAACTCATACTGGATCACATGTCCCTGCCATTCCAATTCTGCAGTCACCTTTCCAGTGGTCCAGACTACTCCTCCACTCGCAGTACAGAATTTTCCACGATTTTGAAAAATCTCGATGGATCCTTGTGCCTTAAGGGCCTGCACAAACTCAGAACCTATGACTGATATATCAGATCCAGTTCGCCTGAACGTATTGTTTCCAAATGGCAACCATAGGTTCCAAAAACGTCTCGCCTTTAGGGAATTCTAAAGCAGCCACTGTATCATCATTTGCTATATAAGATGAGTTCTGAACTTAAGAGAAGTTTCACAATATCGGGCTGCAGCTTGGGACCAATATAAAGAAAATTGTTCAATGACTGGCCTTTTGAAGTTTTGCAGGATGCATCAAATACAACTCATAACTTTGTTGTGGTACTATCTTCTTTGAACACACCATGGTGGGGTAAATAGATGGACTCTCTAATTCATTTTGAGGAATGAGCTTCATGTGATGCAAGTTTTCAAATTCTTCAATAAAAGAACAGTACTGTATATGAAGATTTTGATGTTTTCCTAATTTGTTTTCCAAATAATGGAATCTTTTCAGTTCTTGTGGTTTCCAATCACCCAATTGCGTATTTTGTTTAAAAGGAAGTTGTACTTCTTGACTCATTTCTGATAATGGTAGAGTTGTAGTGTTTCTCACAATCATGCTATTTCTTGGAAATAGATGCATGTTGTGGAACTGATTCCTGTTCAAAGAACAAGTTAGTGCTACTAGGACTAATGTTATCTTCACTGTATAAAAAAGTCCACATAAGTTAATAGTTTCCAGATAAAACTCCATTTACAAGTGTTAATTTCAATGGTTTGTTTGTTCACAATTATCATATAGCATGCCCCAATGTTCCAACAATTTCGGTCACCATCTTTGGACCTCCCAAACTCTTAGTAAGTTTGGTTGTGTGTAAATATATTGTGGTTTGGAGACCATGTTAAGTTTGTAGTTTTACAGCTCAAGGACTACAGTGGCCATGTTGCACCAGGACCTGCTGTTTGCTGAGGAATCCAAACCCCGGACTACAGTAAGCAGTGTGACAATTTATGAAAACTCTGAGTAAGCGTTCTTTGCACCATTGGGAGTCGAACCCGCGTTAACAGTGTACTAGGCAGACATGTTAACACATTACGCTATCGCAGGGTGGAAACAATGTTAAGTTGCTGATCCCATTTCACCTAACTCACAGTGCTGTGTTGGGATACAAAAAGCATACAAATATAATTTGTAAATGCCAAAACTGCCAAGTGATCTGGAATGGGAGACCCACAGCTCGAACTGACTGAAGAAGTAACTGAACCTTAGTAAGTTTACATGTAGCTATAGTTTCTGGCATCTGAATTCATTAGGGTGATCTCAAACTATTGCTGTTCTAGGCGTTTGTATATTTTACTGTCTAAAACAGTGTGTCTCAACGTGGGGCAATTTGAAAATGGACTCCACTGTACATAATTTATGCAATATATATAATTAATATAATATACATAATTAATGTAATATATATATAATATAATTTTGTATTTAATGTGTTTTTGGGGTCTTAAATAATTGTGGGGGAGCGTGGATCGCGGCTTTAAAAAGGTTGGGAACCACTAGTCTAAGACTATGCTGTCTGAATCCTATGGGATAAGACATACAACTTAATGTGACCTGCGAAGCACAATTCGTCTACCACATAAACTTCTCACACTGCTAAGTATGTACCTGTCTGTCACGGTAGAAATGTGCTTTAGCCTAATTTCAATAGGAGGTGCTTGAAGAAAAAATAATAAACTCATGTTTGTAAAAATTGCAAGACCATGAAGGACTCACCTGAATTGAATGAAATTTAATGTACAAACGACCCGTGTTGATACAAATAAACAATTAGAATTACAAAGCAAAAAAACAATATTACAAGTCGAAAATCAGTATTTGGTGAATCCACCACGCGCTTAAATAAGTAATCCTATACTACGTGGCATGGAATCAAACAGATGTTGAATGTGTATGCCTGTGGAAGAGCATTCCAGCTTGCTTGTGTGCGACCCCAAAGTTTATCTGTAGTAGCTATGGGACGAGGAGCGCGAGTGAGACGCCGACCAATGAAATCCCACACATGTTCAATCGGGGACATATCCGGCGAATAGGCAGGCCAAGGAAGAAGCTGTATCTGTTGTGATGAAAAGAAGTCTTGAACATTCCTGGCAATATGTGGGCGGGCATTGTCCTGTTGAAATACAGCTCCGGGAATGCCTTGAAGGAAGGGAACAACTTCGGGCTCCAGAACTTCAT
>QLNU02003225.1:221913-235154 GCA_006491805.2 Dysdera silvatica | reverse complement strand
TTGACACAGATACTGAGCACATAGAATTGATTATAAATTCGTTTTCCAGCGGTGGGCCAAATCCCCTTCCCCCTATCGTTCGCCTGAAGGAACAATCATTCTTTCAGGCGAACGCCTCACCATTCTCATTCACATTAAAGAATGGCAATTCTCGTTCACCGATCATCTCAGATTGATAATGAATCTATCTTATGTATCTATATGGTAGGATCGAGCTTACGTTTAACCGACGAGTTGCCATGCCTAAAAGAAGAGGTAAAGAAACTCCAAGCTCTTAAGGTGGACAAGATAATAGCCATTGGACATTCCAAGAACCTCGAGAAGGCGATGGCAACTGGTGTACCTGGAATGGACATGATCATAGGTGACAACTCTCAGGTGTTTCTGTACAAGATAGATGGCGGTTAGTAATTTATAATAATAATAGTAACTTTATTTCAGCGAAAATATGCTTTTTTATACTTAATAATTAGGTTTGAAAACAGAGGGGAAAGACTTGTAGATCTTACTAAGTTCATGCAAATTTTGGAGTCATTATTTATTTTATTTATTTATTTATTTCGTGAGTGTGCAAATGTTACAATCTTATCAGTGAAATTTATTTAGGAACATGCCTCCTATCAATCACATATTAATGAAATCAACTTTGCACAATAACGTATTCATAAAATAAACAAAAAAACAGAATCATATAAAACAAATACAAGATATAAATAAAATATTCACTCATTGCACATTAAAATATTAAGACACATTACTTATATACAGTACCCTTAATATATACAAGATCAACAATCCAATAAATAAAATATCAAATTAACTGAATATACACCCACAGGGAACTTTCAAAGCTACATGCCGTTTCTGAAGCCACTTGTTTCATTTGATCGTGTTTTCAGTAAGATCCTGAGAGATTTTTATCAAATTGCATATAATTTCTACTATTTTTAATTGTATCAGGAAGTTCATTTCAAGTTTTTATTCCTATATAATTTATATTTTCCTGACCTTTATTAGTTTTACATTTTTTTATTGTATATTCTACATAGTGTCCTAGTCCATATGTTTTATTTTTGTATTTCAAATCAATTAAAGTCAGTATGTTTTTTTTTATTCTTTCATATAATTTTGAATATAACTCAAAATTATTTTATTGTTACGTATAGTTTGAACAATTGATTCATTTGGATCTTTTTTCAATTATTTTAATATTCTATTTATTATTTTTTGTATTTTATTATCATTAGTTGTATTTAGTTTACCCCATATGGAATTTCCATATAGTAAATGGCAATGAATTAAAAGAGTAATATAAATTAATTTTTGTTTCCAACGGCACTAGCGTATTTAATCTATGTATAATAGCTGAACATCTTCTAATTTTTTTTCACAATATCATTTATATGATCATCCTAGTTTAAATCACTCCTAATCGTATTACCTAAAAATTTAATTTTTTTGTTTCTTCTATAATAGTATTGTTTATATGTAATTTATGATGCTCAAGATTATTTTATTTTTATGTCTACAAATCATAAATTTGGTTTTAGTTATATTAACTATAAAACTTTCTTTTGAACCAATTTTCCATTTGTAATAGTTTAATGCCAGTATTTCTATATAAATTACCTATGTTATGACTGCCTTCTAACCAGCATATGTCGTCTGCATAGATCAAAATATTATCATTAATTGAATATCATTCACCGCCATTAAATTAATGGTCCCAATATTTGAGCCCTGGGGTACTCTAATGTTACTATTTACTAAAGTAATTTGTTTTCTATCTGTTACATAAATCGTTAGGATTTTCACGATTTTCCCTCTAAGGCCATATTTTTCAATAATCTTTGTCTATTTATTAGATCAAATGCTTTGGTTAAATCAAAATATATTCTAAATATGAAATTATTGTCCTCCAATTTATCATGTACTTTTGTTAAAGTTTTTGTAAGTACATCTTACATAGTTTTATTTTTTCTAAAACCATATTGGCAATTAATAGCTTAATAAATTATTTTTTGGGTTATTATTCTATTACTTTAATATTTTTTTTTTGAAATCACAATATTAAAATTAGCTTCATAGTTATTACCGTCCGTTTTTAATTCATTTTTAAAGATTGGTATTTTTGTAATTTTAATACTTTTTGGTATATATTCATTGGTAGTCATGTCGTTATATATTAGCAGAAGAGGTGTTATTAATGATTCGCTACAATTTGTAATTATATTATAATATCATCTATACCTGGTCCTTTTTTTTCATTGATGCATAATTATTTTTTCAATTCCTCATATGTAATTTCATTAAGATATAGGGAACTTGGATTTTCAATAATCTTATCATTTTCATTATTCAAATTAAATTGTTTTGCAATTTCAGCAAAATGTTTATTCATTGTATTAGCTACTTGTTTATAGTCATCAATTTTTATTTCATTAATTTCTAATTTTATATTTCTTACAATTGTTTTTCCCAATAATGCATTTATTGTTTTCCATTATTGGATTTTTTTGTTTATTATCATGGTTTTTTTTTTCATTTTTTATCAACTTATTTGTTTGATTTCTTATTTGGATAAATTTCATCCAATCTATTTCTTAGCAATTCTAAATTTTTTAAATAGCTCGTTTTTTTTTTTTATTTATCTATTTTTGATTATACCAATTGTTAGATATATTCTTTTTTACATTTTTTTTAATGTAAATGAAACATTATAGATTTCTTGTATTATTTCTAAAAAATATTCATATATTTATTTCGCTGTGTTGTTCTGCAAGTTTTTCAACCCAGTTCATAAGTTATTCCAAGCCATTTTTAAAATTACATATTCTTTTTACTTAAAACTCTTTTAGAATTATAGTTCTTTACTAACAAATCTCATATATATAAAATTAATGGTCTATGATCACTTATTAATGAATCTAATATTAGTGCTTTAGTTTTGATATTATTAGTAAATCACAGATCTAGTAAGGTGTCCATATCGTTTGTTATTCTTGTACTTCCTTGAATTATATATAACCACTTGACTCCAATATGTTTAGAACTTTTACACTCACTATCGCCTTTTGGTTTAAATCGATATTCATATTTCCCATAATATTTATTTTATGATTAAATTTATCTAATGCACTTTCAATTTAATAAAAAAAATTATTTATATTAGCATTTGGAGGTCTGTATATTATCATATAAATGCTATTAATCGATTTTATACACAATTCTATGTCAGTAAAAATATTTGTTAAATCTTCAGTTATTTCTATTTCAGGACCATTTGTTGCATTAAATATTATTATCCCTCTGTCCACTTTGTCCTTTCTAATTATTACGTTTGCGATGTAAGTTTCTGTTTAAGTCATCTTTTTTTCCCCCCATGTCTCAGTCATTGATACAATTTCTGGGTAATTATTCTCTTTTATTAACCATTTTAACTGACCTAATTTGTTTCTCAAACTTCTTGCATTTAGTAACAATAATCTTATTTTTTGCTTGATCAAATTGTTCACAGTATTCCCTGAATATTTTTCACCCAATATTTCCTGATCCAATATCACCCTGAATATTTTATACCCAAGTTTGTCAGTTCTTTACCGATGGTTATTTATATTCGAAATCTGTGTACTTCAGTGAATCAAATTTATCATTCGTTATGAATGCATCAGTATTGTGAATCTTATTCATAAAAATTAAATCTCATTCTTTCATTACAAGTGTTTCATCAAGTGTATTCTGGTTTTTTTCTTCTTTAGATTATCCCTTCTGGCTGGTATTCGTTCTTGGTTGAACCCCAGCAAACGATGACACCATGTGCATAATAGATTTATCAACCCATCGAGTCACTCTTATGTTCTCCTCAGTAGTTACAGAAACTGAGCCTCTTCTATCTTTTATGAGAGATTTAATATCCTTCAGATTTTTCTCTGCACTCTTCATCTTGTTAACTCAAATGGAATCCAACAAAATTTTTTCGATTTTTTAATTCCTTTATAAGCGAAGTGGAAGTAAATAATCACAACATAGTTGGTTTGTTTTTCATTATTTACTATTATTATTCTTTTTCTGCGTTATTTAGTTGTGCACAGAAAAGGCTAAAAATTCTCATGTTATAGTAAGCTGTTTACATTAAAAACGCTCAATAAATTGATTAAAAATAAAAAATTGAAATAAAACAATTAAATTGTTTATTAAATTCATATGATTATTGAATATGGTTAATAAATTAAGTGAGAATTAAAAAATAAAATAAATTAAGTGTATATAATAACGTCAACAGGACTTACAGAAAAATTAAAATGATGAGTAATGATGCAGTGATAAACTACGTATTTAACACATCAAAACACTCTAGCAAATAAAATGAAAATACATCAATATGAATAAAATAGAAGAGATTCCAATCGGTTATATTTGCTGGGGAAGAATCTAAAAAAAAAGTTTCAACATTCGAGAGAAAATCGCGCTATGGCCTATCACAGTCGTCAAACATTTACCAAAAGTTTGTATTTTACGAATAATGTTCCTGTAGTTGTCAATCAAAGTATGAAAACACGCGTTATAGAAAACTACTTACAGAGGAATACAAGGCACGTGTGACAGCACAAGATTAGAATGTTTAAAAAATAGTTTAAAAAGTAGTCTTGATTAATATAAAGCCAAATCCATCCTATAATATAGTGTATTGTTGTAAGGATGTTCATGATACTATAGAGCAGTTCAGAAATGACAGGAAGCATGGATTTGAAGATATTTGGATTTCTGTATTTAAAAAAAAGGGGGAGGGGGCAATTGTTGAACCAAGGCTTAAAAGACAGAAAGGGTCTGAAGACTTCAAGTTTTCGATTGTACCAGTAAATAGTCAACTGCATGTTTCTAGGGATGAAAGAAAGGAACTCTTCGCTTTCGAAACTAACTTCAACTTCTTTGTAGCCAAAAGTATTGTCAATACGCGAATATGTTTCCTGATAATATTTTAGAAAACTTGAGGGATTTCTATGGCTAGATTTTTGATTATATTCACTTAAAAAATGAACTGAAAGTATTATGTACTTCTGATGAATTTGAGGAAACCAGTTTATGACTCATTAAAATTTATGAATGAAAATCAACTTCAAGTTACATTTTAAGAAATTCATAAGTTAGCAGAACTTATCATGTCACTTCCAAGCCCAACCGCTACGGTCAAACTTCCTTTTCCGGCTCTGAAGAGAATTTATACATGTTATCAGAGAACGTAAACACAAGAAAGGCTATGCGGCTTAAGTTTACTGGTAATTGAAAAGACATTATCGTTAGAACTGAAAGGGAAACCTCTGTTTTGTGATGCTGTTCTAACGCGTTTTCTAAAAAAAAAAGAGAGAGAGAGAATGGAACTTGTGTATAAATAAACAACCAAACGAGGTAATTCAACCTTTCTTTAATAACCTAATCCATATAACATAAATTCCATGCATTTTTCAAATAAACGTCATATGAAAAACTTAACTGTTGGTTTATTTGAAATCGTATTAATTGATAAATTAAAGCATTCAATAATAAAATTATATGGAACCAAGTAAGGTGAGCTCTGGTGTGATGTGCATATTTAAACCTTTCGAACAGTGGCCGTGCTGGACAAAAAAATGTTGAGGCAAAAATTCCTGCCCATGCGCAGTGGAGCGGAGCCCTTTAAATTTGTTCAGTACAATAAAAATTAAATCGCTATATTTGGGGTCAAGTGCCTCTACCCCCCTAGCCTAGAACCACCTACTTTCAAACATCGATAACAATGTAATCAACTGTTTACATTAACGTTAATTTTGTAACATGTATAGCATACCCAAACGAAATGGTCATGCGGCGCCACGGATTTTTTGTTAACTTGCATAGAACCAGAGAAAAAAAATTGATATTTTAACAATATTTCATAGTGAGAAACATAAAACAGAATAAAATGTGTACTTAAAATGTCAAAATTCTCTTCAAGGCCATATCTTTAACGGCTTAAAAGGCTTAGCATTTTGAATTTGAAAAAAATTGCAAAAACGAAATTCCAAGTAAATTGAACTAAAAGTTAAAAATGTCCTATTATTATTATTGTATATCATTAGTAAAAGTTTTGAGATGATGAGGTTCCACTTGATGTAGAAACAAAATTTTGGTTTTATTGAATTTGTAAAGGCACATGTTTTTTTAAGCAAATAATTTTTTTTTCAAGTTCGGCCATATTGGGATGACAGAACTCCTTAAAAGGCCTTTTGCTTCACTGAAAGTGTGAGAGAAACACCCAATATAAAATTTTCGAGGGATGACAATGTTTTTAGAACCAAAATATAATGATTTAACCACGGGTAGATTTACCATTTTGCCACCTTAAGGTTATTTTGTGCTACCCGTCCGCCACCCCCAGTTAGTGGTAGGAACACAAAATTGTCACATTCGATATATACAAAAGACTTGTGTTGACGATAAACATGTTGAAAAACAAACTCATAAATTGAAACATAAACATTAAACAATATTAACTTATATTGAAGTATTATCTCTTCTTGGTATATAATAAATCAAATTCAATTTTATTGAAATAAATTTTAATTTTAGCAAAAAATAAAAGCCTATCGAACACTGGTATTTAAATGGAAAGCATGACGTCTAGCTTTCTTCTCGGCAAAACATCTGATTATATCGTCGTATGGTATTGCTTTTGTTCAGATTCAATACACAAAATTTTGCCGCCCTAGTCTATAGCCTATTGGAAATACGGCACTGGATTTAACAGTGTCAGACTGAGCTGACCATCTGGTGCAAGAAAGAGATTTTAAGACAGTACAATTTATTTCCCCTTTTAGAGGATCGGGTAACATTTTCCAACAATGTGTAGATGATGAAAAATGCATATAAATTTTGAAGTGTTAAAAAAGCCAGAAACTATAGGAATTTCTTCAATGGCAAAAGATCCTACTAACTTCTTAATTTAAGCTTGAAATCCTGAATATTTTTCGGACATATTTCAGGCATTGTCATATGACTGGCCACTACAATTGCTGAAATCTATACTTTGGGCCTTATGAACAACACGTGGCAAAGACTCTAAAAGTCGTTCATGGGGCTTTGCGTTTGCCTTGACATACCTAACAGTTATAGAAAAGCTGTTCATAGTGAGAAATATCAGGGGTAAAATCAGTGACGTAATGGAAAATCTCATGGGGCTCCTCGCAATTAATTTGTATATGCAAATAAAAATATATATTATAATGTGTTCTATAAGAAATTAACCGGCGACGCATTCCAATATTTTAAACAGAACACATGTCTATTAGTCACCGTTTCGTGAGGTAGGGTTCGGGCACAAAGCTTGTACTATAGTTTCAAAACTCGTCTAGATTTTATAATTTTCGGTTGTTGAGTTCGATTTTAAAGGCAATAAAAACAGCTAAAGCAAATATGCGTAATGAGTTTGCCACAGTTGGAAACCGTTTATTTTACTTTATATTTTACCTAAAGATTAAAAAAAATCCTTATTAACCAAAAAATATAATATCTTTTACTTATAAATTTTATGGAAAATAAACGGACAAAAGGGGTCCCCGTTTTTCTGGGAGCCCCCTGCCTTGCAGGGACTATCAGTACGCCACTGGGTAGAATTTACTATTAACGAAAAGTACTTGGACTCTTTAATTTCCTTCAATATTTTAGAATGTATTTTTTTGTCTCATAAGAATAAATTCCTCAGTCATAGCAGGTAAGTATTTAAACTACCCTTTCCACTATTTTCAGAGATACGGTTTTTCAAAAATGGATCAAATTCAACAATTAGTTCCAAAGATCCCATGTAACGACCATTATGGACGCTACCAAACACCTTGTCACCTCCTTGAAAAGGAAGACCTCTTAAAGCAAGAAATTTAACACATGCTACCACATGTTTAAGAACTTCTCTCCAATAATTAACTATCCGCTGACATCGACTATTAAAGTGTAGTTCTACAATGCTGCATTTTCCCCATTTGTGTTTTCAAAGTTAACGCAGACCCAAGGATTCTGTGGACTAGGGAAAGTTCTTTGGATTCGTCATGCATTTTAAAGATGGAAGAAACATTCTTCTAATCCCGCAATCAGATCACACTTAATTTAGATTTACTGTTATTATCTGAAAGCTTACAAAGCATGAAGAAAAAAAAAAAAAAGATTTACTTTTATGACTGTAATAAAACCAATCTCTTCTTATTTTTTCTCCATTTTTCGAAACTTTGATAAACGATGCTTTATGAAAATATCTTTTGTAACCCTTGTAATTTTGTATTGATTCTCTAAAATCATCCTCTAAATTTTGTTTGAGCAGATTATTCAGAAATGAATCAAGTGAGGCATCGATTATGAATGTGTCCAGTCAGATGGACCATTTGATATTGAAACTACCTTTGATGGTGCGTTATTAGTACAAAATGATGTAGAAGGTTTACATCTTGTTTCGTCAAAACTAGTTCTGTGCTTGAGGGTTGGAAATTTGCATTTTCCATTAAACTCTTAGCGGACTCAGAATAAGATACAGTGCTTTCAGGTGATGCTTCCTTAAACATATTAGGGTCGGAAAAGCTTACCTAGCTTCCATTTCAACGCTAACTTCAGTATTTTTTTTTTCCCTCTAAATGTAAGTAATAATCTTTTTGGTTAATTTCAGCTCATACTGCTGCTTAGCTCTCTTGACATCTACTCGTATCCGATTTTTATAACAGTTACTTTTTTTTTTCTTTTTTACTTTAATAATACTTAAACTAAATTAACAAAATTAAATACGAAACGATATAGTTAAACTGTACTGTACATGATGCAGCTAATAACTACCCATGTTCAAACTCTCAAAGAGTTGAATGGTTAACAGCTAGATAGTGTTGCTAACTCAAATTGTGGATTTTTCCAGTTAGAATTTCATTTAAAAATGGCTATAATTGGATAAATTTTCCCCATTTCTGAATAAATTTATAACTGAAAAAAATTACATGTTTTTCCTCATTTCGTTTTATTTATTTATTGTGTTTATTATTTATCAACAAGTTTACATTTTTATTAATAATAGTGAATGTAAATTTACAATATAAACAAAACAAAAACCTCAAAGAAATTTTTTATTCAATAACAATAAAATTAATTTATTAAATACAAAGTAATATCATTTATTACATTACATTTGACTTTTTTCTAATCATGACACACTTTTTTTTTCCATACGAGATGGCAAAAACCTCTTAATCTAGTATAAAACTAGAAAATCGCAAGTGCTGGCAACACAAAATCTATGTTTAGTCCATAGAAACCCATATGGAGAGGCAGAGGGGGCTCGAGCCCCTCCTAGCCGTTTAAAAATTTGATTCACCCGAACCTGCTATGCATTTACTTTCAAAAGTTTTATAGTTACATTTTAAAATAAGGTACTTTTTAGCTCATTACTAATTGTCAAGCAGTATCAATTATTTTTGTAGCGTTTTGGTATCTTGTACATTCACTAAACTTCTCGACAGCTTTGAGAAGGAGGTAATTTTTCTCAGCTTCCCACCTAGAGGTACTCATATGGGCATCCATGGTTTAGTCTCAAAGACTTTTAAGCTGTCTACAGTCTCTGTTTTATATCAACAATCTCAATAACAGTGCATTACACAAAATTAAGGCACCAAGTAAATTGAAAACATTCTGGAGAACAATCATTATCCTTCTGTTGCACAGCGTCTTGTACGAGTTTTAGCCATCGCTGTTATTTAGTTTCAATGTGAAAGTTCCTTGAAACCATATGTGTCAAAGATGGAACATCACTATAGTTGCTCAAAGTGTGAGCTTCGTAAAATATTTTCAGTAGGAATTTTTAATTAAATTTAATGATTGAAGCATATTTTTGGCAGATTATTATTTATTTTTTGTCTGGTTTTTGTACATTTTGCCCCACTGTGCAGTGGTGGTTTTTGAGATTTGGTAGTCTTCCCAAGTCGGCGTCCCTAGGCTCAAGCCTAGTGAGATTAATGGCAAATACCGGCCTGAAATGAAGGCAACATTCATTATTTCCTAACCAATCTGTTTATTAGGTAGCAGGATTATCCAATGTAACTTCCAACACAGGTCAGTACAATTGCTATCTCTTTATAGTTGTGCGTTACACAAAAAACACTGCAAAATTAATAATATGCATCTCAAAAATAACATACTCATGCCGTTACTTGTTAACATTACTCAAGGACTACGGTCCTAACACTACGCAATTACATTTCACCTTCATGTACACTACAAAATTTTTTTTACATTCTAAAATTGATTCTATTGCAACACTTATATAAATATTCCACATAATCTTTACATACTTCATAGTTGCAGTATTACATTAAAAATAAAATAAACAGTAGGATGTATTATAAAATTAAACATACTCTAAGAACTAGTTTATTTATGGAACATCAAATACTTCATAGTTGCAGTATTACATTAAAAATAAAATAAACAGTAGGATGTATTATAAAATTAAACATACTCTAAGAACTAGTTTATTTATGGAACATCAAATGAAATTCCCACAAAATTAAATAATTATATGATTAAGTAGTTAGGAAAATAACATAAAATCAAATAAGGTCATATAATCGAACGTAAATTGAATAAGGTTGATATCTGAAGTCAGTGCATTTCAGGTTTACAATCGATTCTAATTCAATACATAATATTTGAAAATAAACTTTCCTTCGATTGACAACATTGAATGTCACAGAAAGGACAATCCCAACTAAAGAATTTGTTGTGGGCCAGTTTTGGAAAAAGTTTGGTGAAATTCCATAAGATTAGAGTACTGGAGACACTTTTTTCGTTCATCTTGTTTAGGACACGATGGTCAGACTAGAAAGGGTTTTCACCAGTACGAATTGCAATCTGTTTTTTCAAACTATCTTATTGAGAAAATTTGTTATGACACATTCCAAACTGGAAAAGTTTCTTACCAGTATGATTCGTCAATTGTCTTTGAAAATTGCATTGTGTAGAAAAAAATTACACACACTGCATTGCTGGAAAAGTTTTTCACTAGTAGAAATTATTATGTATATTCTCAAACTGGCTTATACAGAAAATTTATTATGATACATATCATACAGGAAAGGTTTTTCACTAGCATGGATTGCCATGTGATTTTACAATTTGCCTTGTTCGAAATTTTTTTACGACACTTATCACACAGGATAGTTTAATACGGATCCTTATAATCATGTCTTTGAAAATCGCACTGTGCAAAAAAAATTATTACAACATACATTGCACTGGAAAAGTTTTTCACCAGAAAGAATCGTCATGCATGTTTTCATACAGATTTGTACAGAAATTTTTTTATGAAGCATATCATACTGGAAAGGATTTTCACAAGTATGGATTGCCATGTGATTTTTTTAAATCAGCTTTTTTAGAATTGTTTTTTTACACATATCCCACTGGAAAGTTTTTTTTTACCAGTATGAATTATGTGTATTTTTAAACTGCCTTGTACAGAAAATTTGTAACACATTCCACACTTGAAAGGTTACTCACCAGTATGAATTACCATGTGTGTTTTATAATAGCCTTGCTAAGAAAATTTTGTACGATATATATCACGTTGGAAAGTTTTCTCACCAGCATGAATCCTTTGGTGTATTTTAAAATTTCATCATACAGAAAAGAATTTATGATACACATGGGGGGTTATTCCACGTTAAGTGATCCAATGGAAAAACTTTACCCCTTGGATTTTTTTTCAAACTTGGCTCATTAGATGTACACCCAGAGATAGTGAAAAATCTAAATTTTCAGATTTTGAACTGCAGTATTTTTTAAGTTATAGGCCTCTGAAGTATGGAAAAAAGCATGGTTTTCTGCTTACATGCAATTACAAAAAACAGCATTATTCAAGCTAGAAATGAGAGATGGATGAAATAAAAACCATGTTATAGATTATTTTACAAGCTTTCATATGATATCCATCATGACTGCTTTTGGACAGTTTGGAATTTCAATGTCATGCAATGAATTCTTTAACTTTGAATTTCTCAAAAAGCGGTACTTAAAATTTTGCAAAAAATTACACACACACTTGCGTATCTTAGCACAATTTCTGGAAAGTTTCATCTTGGGGCGGGAATGGAGTCATATTTTGGTCATTTAAAAAAAAAACTATGCCAAGGAAAGACCATCTGCATAAATGGAAATTTTTAATTTTAGTCCACACTTATCAATTACTTTGGCAAGAACAGCTGTTTTTAAAAACAGCGCTATCATATCATGCGAAAATAGTTGAAAAAATTTACTCAGTTGAGAGGGGTGATTGAGGCCAAGGTGGGTGTATCTGAATAAAATTATATGCTCAAATAAACATTAACTTGTGAATTTATGAAAAATTTCACCCTTTTATAAGTTGGTGCCCTATTCCCCATTTTTTTTCTCTGTTATTAGCTTCAACAGTCCCATGCAAGGTAATTTTTAATAGCTGTGTTGCCAAGCTCATGTTTTCTTTACAAATGTAACAAGTGCAGTCAGGAGGACATCTGGGTTCCACCAGAATCAGATTTTTGGAAACATGCACTGTTGTTGCACATGTTTATCTTTGAAGCCAAGTGGGTATGTAAAGGATGGAGTAGGACCTTTAGGATAAAGAAACTTCACATTCACTATCTCAGTCGTTCCATTCTTTTCCAAAATTATACTAATCCAACATTGACTGTCATACACGTACGTTAAATATCCTTTCGTATCTGTTACTGTGTTTTCAAATTTTTCTCCTAACAAGGAGAACTTACAGGACTACTTGCTTTTTGAATATACTTTTGTCAGTATCTCTTCAGATGACACATTGTGGAAATTGTGGAATTTCCGTGTACTAGGCATTGGTTTACAACTAAAAATATTTTTACTAGAACTTTCTGTTCATCGTCATGTTGTTTATTAAAAAAAAAAATCTCAGAGTCAATGTTAGCTTGACACCATTTAAATAACTGTAATCGTGCCATAATTTGTTCATTGTGAGGTCATTGTAGACTTGCCCTTGCTGTTAAGTCTTTTCACAATCCCTCCGAGACCATTGCATACAACTTTATCATGCAACGTTGCATAAAAATGTCACTCAGCCTCGATGCCGAACTCACTCTCATGGTGACATAAGTTTAAAAAGTTTTTTCAATTTTTGAATTGAGCAGCAGTATCATCTGAGAAGTGGAATATTTTTTTCAAGTCTGGTATTAATTCTGATTTTAGATATG
>QLNU02003225.1:178656-214047 GCA_006491805.2 Dysdera silvatica | reverse complement strand
AATCCGGACTAACAAAAACTATGCTTAAATCGTGGATATCGTTCAATCGAAGTTAGACTGTATTTAATAGGATTGATTGTAGTCGTTTAAGTTTTTTTTTTTCCATTTAATCCTTGTATTTTATTTGATGATTCTCATTTTTTCAGATTTCAGACATTTTTGTGTCGAATGCAGAAAAAAAAAATTCAGAATTTTCCGTTTTTCCCGGCACAATTTCCCTACGTGGAATACAGTAAAATCGTCTTTAACTGTACCTTCTGTAATCGTCGGTTAAGTCTGTAACTGTAACTGCTGTACTAAAAGTACAAAATTATTGGATGAATTACTGGCTAGAAGCATGTAATGTGACGGCAAATATGGCATTTGTTTTTTCGTCTGTTGTTTTAAAGGTCAGTTTACTTCATATTAACTTTTGTATTAATTAACGTTTGAATAAATCAGGTTTCGTGTAACTAAAATTCTTTAAATTGCTCATCCATCAACAGTTTACTGTCTATGTTAGGGCAAAAATGTAAATAACAAGATGCTTTGCTTCAAATTTGCTCATCAATATTTCGGTTACCTGACGTTATACAAAGTAATAACAGCTTTAGATTAATCATCTCGAAAATTCGTTTGCTTGTTTTTTTTTTTAATAAAATTAGGGCAAATTTATCATACTTGGGATTATCCTAACAAAATCCTTGCGGAACCATGCTCAGGTGTAGAAATTGAATTTTTATTCGGGGTGGGGGGAGGAATTACCCACTGCGCAAAGTATCTTTTGATAATAATGTGTATGCATATTTTAACATTTGCTTTAAAAATTAAGAATATGTCGTTTGGGAGAAACTGCATAGTGCGTCATACGGCTTCTCTCTTCTGATTTTGGCGGCAATACTACACGTGTGTCCCCTGTGCAATTTGTTGCCAAGGCGTGGCACCTCTGCCGTGGCAACCTCCTTCCCGGATTATGTCATCACCCGCCCCCTTCCTTGCCGCCATGTTTTTTTAAGGAGTAATTACCTGTTATACTGTTTACTGCTTATTATACTCTTTTCAGATTTTTTTAACCAAAAAAACTGCTGTCTTTAAGCATTGATTTTTTATGGCTTTTGGAATCATTTCCTCCACTTTCTCTTTGTGACACCGCCTCCACATATGCAGTATGGGTCAAACAGCTTTCAGGCATGCGACATTGATCCTTCGTCTCCCGGCCCTGCGGTGGCGCAGTGTGGTAACGCGTTCTCCTATTGCGCGGCTAATCCGGGTTCGACTCCCAGCAGTGCAAAAAGAACGCTTACTCAGAGATCTCATAAAGATCGCACTGCTCACTGTAGTCCGGGGTTTGGTTCCCTAGGCCTTAAGAGGTTCGGATTCCTCGGAAAACAGTAGGTCCCGGCGCAGCATGACCACTGTAGTCTTTGAGCCGTAAAACCAAACAAACAAACATCCCCCTCCCCATATCTTCTGCGAAGTATGAGTACAGCTAGTCAACGCGGATTTGCGAAGTACGAGTCCAATAGCTTTTCATCGCCGACATTGTCGTACTCCACATTCCCCTCATTTTCCCCTACCTTCTCTCCCCCCTTTTCCCTCCATACCTCTAACCTCTTCTCCCCATATCTCCTCAAACCTCTTCTTCCTATACCCCTCTTCTCCATCCCAAACATACCATCAATTCCAATCTGTTACAAAAATAAATACATTTAAACGGTCGCTCATCCTATCGCTACAATTAACTCACAAACCTCCACCGGCACGAACTGACGCTACGGCACTGCAATACAACTACCACACGCATGCACGCATTTTTAACGCTTCACAAAACTTTCCCTCCCTTTTAAGAGTATAGCATCAGTTTTGGAGATAAGTTGGTGACAAAACAGGGGATTCATCTGTAGTGTCACCGAATTTGTCAATCCGTCTTCGAATGTGACATAAAATGGCAGAGTATGGGGTGGGGGTGGGGGGGGATCTGAGATTACACACGGAACTCCTGTGAGTCCCATGCGTAACGCAAACATTATGCCACTTCTTCTCTTCTGAAAGTAATTGAATTATTATTTTTATTGTTTCATGCTAAATGCCAATGGCATCTACTAATATTTCTATTAAAAAGATCAGTCCATAAAATATTTATCTACAGTATTGAGACAGGGCCATAGCTAGATGCTTGTTACTGGAGGGCTCAGAAAGCTACAGGATGGGCTTGAAATTCGTTAATGTTTAGTTTTGTATTTTATTAATACAGTAAAGTCTCGTTCATCTGAGTCATCCTAATCTGGTTGATCTGAAAATCCTGTTTATCCGAACGTTTTTTTCAGACAGATTAATTTTTTTTTCAACAGCAGCTAACTCACCAGACGTAAACAAACAATGCACAGTATATGCTGCCAACTAGTTGAAATTTTCCGACGTCTGTTGTCTCTTATGCACACATAACAAAACACACAAATGTCAAGCAATTATAGCTCACAGTAAATTATATAGCAAAAATTTTGGTTAATCCGAACAGGTCTCGGTCCCAATTAGTTCGGATTAATGAGAGTACCATGGGTGATTATGTACCGGGATTTTCGTAAATTCGGGGAATTTCAACTTGCCTCTTCAGGGATTTCTTTTTAAAAATTATAAAAATTTTGTTTTGTTTCTTATAATTTTTTATTTTCCTTTGGAAATCAGAGTCTTTATCAAAATATTACGTAACTTTTCAGGGCATTCCCTACCTCTAGACTAGATCAACGGTTTTCTACATTTTTCATCTTACGACATATCAAAACTACTTACTAAACTTTTTTCGACACACCACACAAAATAATTTTTCGCTGATCTGATAAAAAATATGAGTGAATTACAATAAATAAATAAAGTATTTAAAACAAATTACACACAAACGCAGTTTAATTTGAGCAGGAGAGACATTTTACAATTGTTTCGGTGGAAAATCAAGCGTCCACCATCGTCAGAAAATTCGTCCAAACTGATTTGTTGCCACTAAATCAAAAACGAAAAAGTGAAAAAGGCGAAACAGATAACATAACAAAAAGCCTGATTTGTGTCGCCATCTATTGTGCAGAATGCTAAGTAAAAGGAAAAGGAACAATTATTGTTGGAAGAAGAAATTATGTTGATTGAAAGAGAGGTTTGTAACAAGAGGGGGGAAAAATTGTTCTCAACCGGCTCGTTGACTATTGTACAGGAATTACTGAAGATATGAAAGGCCTCGAAAAGGTTGTGCAGGCTGTTTTCATTGTTTTACTCAAATCTTAGGGAAATAAGGTTAGTGACTGTGACTAAATAGTCAGGTATTGTATGTTTTAAAGAGTATCATGACACCGGTTGAAAACCGCTGGACTAGATAAAACCTTTGTAAATAGCAAGTATACCTTTGTAAATAGCATAATATTAACTGGATATGCTGTGCAAATCTGTTTGAAATACAATTTTAATGTCAAAGGGCAATTTCTGTTCTCGTATACAATTTTGTGCAAAACAAAACCTTTAAAACAAATTTCTACTATAATTTATTTTGAACAAATTATATAAAACTAAAAATATTTTCCAGATGGAGCTCAGCCCCCCCCCCCCTCTACTGTTTCCGCTCCATTTGTACAGCCGTTCTCCAACATGCGGATCCATTTTCCAATAGCTGGGTGTGATGCTGCCTTATAACCATACACTTCGTACAACTGCCGAAAATCTTCAGTGCAATTTGTAACCTTTTCCTCACAAAAAGCGAACGAGTGTACACACTTAAATTTGGACGCTATCTCCAGCTGCCGAGGAATGTTTATGACTGATTAACAATCAAATTTCTAAACCGTCAATGCTGCTACTGCATATGCAACAGAAAAATGTCTTTATTGTTGCCACAAAGTTTCAACAAAATATAACTTAGATTTTTACGGAAGAATGAAACTTTTTGACTGCCCCTCGTACATTTGTTGGAAAAACATAGATTAATTGAAATTAAAAATATTAAATTTCATTATAAAGTGTTATAAAATAAGATGAGGAATTTATTTATCAGTCTCAGTGATAGCACTGTGCATAGATTTATAATATATCTTAACCAGCTTTACTGCTTTGTTTGCATCGAGGTGGTTTTGGAGCACTGACCATACTATACCAAAAATTTAAAAAATTTACGCTGTAGTAGCAAAACTTTCAGGACATGACAGTAAGTTTGAATTGAATTTGCAAAAGTCACTCGAGAGATCGTTTCCTTTTTCTGTTCTTATTATCATAATGTTCCACCACTTCACATTTGGGAACATGTATTCCCATAAAACATTTGAGAGTAATGTTCCATATATGTAATTGTGTATGGCAAATAAGCATATATGGGCATCTTTTAATCAACCAGTTTTCCGCTACATCTTCTTGAGAAGTAGACAGTCTCTTCTCTTTATATTTAGGGTTCATTATATTTGCTAAATAATGGAATTGTTGCATTCTTTTCAATGCTGTTTCCTTGTAAGGTTCTAATTTCAAACTTTCTGCTAAGCGGTCATATTTTTCAGGCTTAGGATGCATGTGTATTATCTGATTGAAGGGTGTATAGAATTCAGTTGATTGTTTCAACTGTTTTATCAAGTTCAGAGATTCCCTGTACATTTATGCATTATGAAGTATTGTAGTGATGTGGTTTGTGATATTGTCATCATTTCTGAATCGAATTTGCACATACTTGTGATAATTTTTTACACAGTATTGAGGAAGCGGGTTTTTTTTTGGTTCGGACGAAATTGATGTAACCTTGGTCGTAATATAGGCAAGCTTTAAAATGTAGATAACTGTAAAAAATAAAGTAATTCTCTGAATGCTATTCCATCATGGAAAAACCCGAGAAGGAAGTTGACTTAATTGGCGACAGAGGCAAGCCTTTAATCTGTACTCATGCCGGAAATAGATCTTGGATTTCAGATATGTATGGAAAAACTGACAACTGATGATTACCTGCCGAGATCTAACCTGGATTAGTTGCATTGTAACCAAATACACGACCACTGTACTACTGCTGAGTTCCACAAGAATGTGAAATTTAGTACCATGTATTTTTAAGGAAATCCTTTTATTTTCTTTCTCCTGTAAAACATGTCAATCATGGGTGTGGCCAGAAGTGTCAGCTGTGTGGGCTAAGATTGATTTAATTGTTTAGTTTCAAAAGCTCTGGGGTTAAAGGCCTTAGGTAAAAGTGCATAATCTGTTACTTACTAAAATTTTTGTTGTAGTGTTTCAAAAACTGGTTGGTAACAGGGTAACTGACTTGCCGCCATGTTGGAAATGATTTGAGGTTTTTGTGCCCTATAAATTTCCTCTATCAGCACGTCTTGCTTAAAAGTAGGGAAAAAAGGGTACATTCCTGTTATCAGTTAAGGGTTAGTGGGGGAGATACACATTCCACTTCAGGCTTCACCCTTGCTACCCATTTGGATCATATTTGAGTTACGACCGAATCTTAAAAATGTTGAATGCTAGCAAAAAGAAAAAAAAAAAGCAGCATCAGAACAGCCTAATATTTGTAAACTGTCATGATTCAATGATGCTAAAAGCAGGAAGTACTCACCTCTAATCCAACATAATGAATTTCATTGCTAAGCACCCAACACAGCCTAAAGAAACACAACACAAAACTTGTGCAAACAGCATTATAAACATAAAGGTAGCGCCTAAGCATGATGTTGGTGAACGTATGACATGACAAGTTCATCTTCTGAAATTCTGGAGCAATTTCATGGAGAGAAAAATCTAGGTGATGAATTATGCCAGGATTAGAAATGAGCGGGTGCACTGTGCACATGAAATTTTATCCATGCGCGTAAAGTTTTAATATTGGTGTACTGTGTGCATCTACCTATTCAAAACTATGGGTACTTGCGTATATTTGTGACCTATGGACTAATTTTATATAATTTTCTCAATGTATCTGCATTTGCTTTGATTTTTTTTTATTACAAATGAATGTTCAATTATTTTGAAAAGTGGTATTTTTTCAGCTTATATGTTTAATAATAATTTCTATACTTACATTTTTCCCATTTTTAATGTTGAGGTTTACTTTCTATTCTGTTACTTAATACACCTAACTAGTATTTTATGCACCTAAGTCGTAAGACTTGGGTGCACTTGTGCACCTGATTTAAAAAGTTAATTTTGACCCCTGAATTACGCACTTCAGCCAGACTTTAAAATAGTTCATAAAAATTTTCTTGTTTGGGGAGGAAAGGGCTAGATCCCCTACTTAGTTCCCATCTGGCTGTGTGCTTGATGACTATATCAAAGAACTGTTAAATGTAATTGACGCTCTTTCAGAATTTTTGCTGAATTAATCTTGCGTTTATACACTGGAAAAATTCGTATCATTAATCATTGTCTTTAACTTTCTAATTAGTTTACTTTTTACAGTGAGGAAATTTGTTAATGTGATTAAGTTTAATATTTATATATTTTTTTAGTCAAGTTAATGTGAAAAGTGTTGCCACAGATGTCTGAAGCCATTTTTCTCTCTCTCCATCTCATCAACTAGTCTTGATTTTGTGCATCTTTGATACTCCTTCTTTCTGCTATTGGTATGTATTTTATTGTGCTTTATTTTCATACTAGACGTATATCCTTGTCACATTTCTGGATGTGAAGACTATATCTTTTAATTTTACTTTACAAAAGTAGCCAAGGTGGATGGATTATTGCAGTTAGGCCTCCACTAACTCAGTACATGGATAATCGAATACCCCGTTTATAAGAATAACATGTATTAGAACTAAAACTATTCCCATAGGACCAGTATTAAATTTTCCTTCTTTAATTATAATTTTTATAGGATATTCCCTCATAATTAAATCAAGACTTCGCAGTCTTAACATGAAAGTAAGTTTTACGAGTAGAAATCAGTGTTACAAGCATAAAGTGAAGTTGAAAGTGTATTGTGCTGTGTGTTTCAGGCAGACTTGGCCAGCTTTCATCAGAGATATAAAGAAGGGAAGAAAGAAATATTAGAATATTGAAGATTATGTTATTGCATGCCTTGTGTTGCCAGTTGTAGATGAATAATCAATGTGAAGATTTTAACTTTATTCATTCATTCATAACTGGCAACACAATAGTCACACATTTAACAACATCTTTTAATATTTCTTTAATTTTTTTAATTTTTTTAATTTTTTTTTATTTTTTATTCCTGACTAAAGATGGCCACGCCCATCTGAAACATATATCGAAATAAACTTTACACATAACCAGAGCTGGATTATTGCATAGGCAGACATATCTAAGACCTACATTTTTTGGGTGCCCTTGGCACGATGGATGGAACGCTGCTTCAAAATTGTTGCCAATCAGACCTTATCCACCTTCATTGCCATACAGCTGATATCCATTTTCATTTTTACTGAAATAGTTGTCTTTTACTTTAATATTACCTCTTGAAAACTGATGTTTTGTGTTCAGTGCTGGATGTAGGCCTCCTAGGCTCTTCTAGGGCCCTGTGATTTTGGGACCTGGTATTTGTATAAGCATTTGCTTAATACTGATGTTGGTCTCTATTATAACGAGAACCTGGAAATGCAACACTTGTTTGGTTATAATCAAAATATATGGTGAAAATCCTTTAATGAGAAAGAAAACCTATTATAGCAAAGAACAGTGCAGTATATTTTTCCTTAATTTGTGTTGGTCGGTTCTAAAAAAATAATTTCCCCACCCCTTTTTTTACGAAGATTCAGTCTTGGTGAGTTCAGAACCATACAATTTTTTTTTTCATATACTGTGATGTGAAAATACGTAAATAAATTTTATATATAGCAAAATAATACCAGCAAAATAAGTGAATTTATTGTAGATGTTGAATAAGGCATGTTTGTCCATATCCCCGTGTCCGCAAAGGGGACGGTTTGGCTGTAGAGCGTAACTACAGTTTATGCCCATCACGTTGCTACGTAGCCAATTGCATGAATTAAATGCAATTTTTGATACATAATTTAAGTGAATGAGCTAATAATACAGCAGAGACAAAGAAATCCGGAATTCCGTTTTCTGATTTTGATCTGTGTTACTGTTTAGTGAAAATAAGCCTAAAACTGCCTTTTTTAACACACTAGAAAAGAGTTGGGAACTGCCAAGTATGTGTAACAGGTGAAGAACATCAAAAGAAACATTTTTTGTTCAGTGAATTTTTTCCAAAAATTAGCCATTCGGGCATTACAATGAATTCAGTGTTTGCATCCACCACATTCAAGGTTTTCACAAATGGCGCCTCAGGAATTTTGTCAACTTATTTAACTTCTAGCTTACGGGTGGGATAATACATATCTCAGCAGATTTACCTTCCAAAAAGACGGGGCTGGGATATACGCTATCCCATAGATTTCTTTCCCCTTTCGTGTCTTTTCTAAGTCAATGGAGAGTCTAGTAGTACAAGTGGCTTGATCGTGGGTGGTAACGAAAAGGGTTGCGAGATAAAGGCCTATTGTACAAATTTCCTGTCTGGGCCCTTTCAAGACAGAGACATCCCTGCATCGTTTGTGCTTCAAAGGGAAAAGATAAACGCACGCACATTTCTCACATGAAAAGTGTAACATCGGTATATGCCTAAATTGTTTCAAAACTTTCCATAGTACAATCTGAATAACGTGCCACTTTAAATCCTGCTTTTTTTTATAATATTCATAGGATGTCATTTTTAAATAATTTTATTTTATATTAATATATATTACATATATTTCCCAGTTTCCTTTTTTTGTATTTTTGTGATACAACGATGTGAGTTTTATTTACATTTTTCTTTCTTTATTGACAGTTTTTCTATGTATATTATGTGTGAAAGCGATTTGTATTATGTACATGAAAGTGCTAAAGAATGCTATTTTTGCATATGGGAGCTTTCAAGTATTATGTAAGTAAGCAGTTTTGAGGGAGTGGGTGGCTGTTGTGCTTATTTTCCTATGTTAGCCAATGTTAATTTTTGCTTACCAAGGTGGGGGTGGGGGGTATAAAATGGCCAAAATATTACTTACGTAATACTTGAACGCCCCCTATTTAAGAATTTTACCTGTAATGAATGCAGATGGATTCTGGATATGCGGATTGCTATTCTCTCATGGCATTTGTAGAGATTGATATAATTGCAAATAGTATAAATAATACAGGTAAACATATAATCGAAAATGCAGATAGGGAGTGAAGTTTACTCAAATGTCTTAACACAATGACGCCCGGGAACGAGATTTCTCGTTTTCATTTGAGATTTGCTGGTGACCGGAAACGAGAAATCTCGTTTTGCTAAGTCTTATACCAGTCTTATAGTAAATTTCCACAAAATATTAGCGGGCGGCAATGTGTTAAGATAACGATGAAGAAGTCTTCATTGTAGCTGCAAGCCGGACAGATAATAGAGAAATAAACCCCCTCCCTAACCCCATGTAGTGACTCTTTCATCTATAACTTTGGTTGGTTTTCCTAAGGTGGGGAAGGAAGGAATAATGTTTTCTCATACGGAAGCACCAATTTATGTTTTTTGGCCCCGTAAGCTAAAGGGTTAATGTAAATGGATGTCAGGCTCTCTCTGTCAACTTTCTAAAATCAGCTAAATTCAGCGGAATTATATGTGTAGAATCAATAAGTGGTCGCAACTGAAGATTCTATCTGCAGGTTTTTTGACATATGACAGTTTTTGATGGTTTAAACTGTCATGTCAAAAATCCTCCATCATAAACCTTAAATATTCCCAGAGTATCTACTGATCTGGAAAAACTGGAAAAGTTGGGGAAGTTTTTTTTGACTGGAAAAGTCTTTTTTGAACTGTAAGGTCCTAAGTCGTTAATATTTGAAATTCATTGTTATAATAAATAACTTATTAAAATAATTTTCCTGAACTGTGCTTTTCATACTACATTGCCTACTGAAAATTTTGAAAAACTTGGACTTTTGACTAAACGTCTTACAAAACTTACCATTTTTCACCAAAACTAATATAATTTATATAAAATTATTAAGCCCATATACTCATAAGTATTTTGACAAACAGTTTTTGTTCAATGATTTTATTTCTTTTTTGTTTCATTCTATCTGAATACAAAATACCTTAATAGTGAAATAATATATATTTAAAAATGTATAAAAAAGCATTTATTTCAAAGTTTGTAATAAAAGAAATTAGATTTAATCGAAATCTTGTGGATCATAAGTATTTTAACAAACGTTATTTTTATAGTTCAGTCTTGTTTTGACTGATAACTTAAAAGTAAAAAACACTCTTGTGTTTAATATTTGGTTGGATAGCCACTGGAATCAATAACAGCCGTGCATCTTTTCGGCGTTGTGCCGATTAAATGTACGATGTGCTCTTGAGGAATATTTCTTCACTCACGATGAAGTACATCGAGAAAAGTGTCCTTATTTGTGTAGTTTTGGCGTCTGACACGTTTGTCTAGTTCTGACCACATGTGCTCGATTGGGTTTAAGTCTGATCTTTGACTAGGCAAATCAAACACTTGAATTTCCCTCTGCTTCAAAAAACTTTTGACATGTTGAGATGTGTGTTTTGGGTCATTGTTATGTTGGGAAATCCAACGAGCGTGAATTTTCCTCCAGGTATGGGGTAGCATATGATTTTTAAGTATATCACAATATTTGAAGCGATCCATGTTTCCATTAACACAAACTAGAGGTCACCCAATGGCGGAAGAAACACCCCATACAATAGCACTTCTTCCACCATCTTTTTTGGTTGGAACTTGATACTTGACAGTGTTTCTTTTGTTTGGAAGGTGCCGAACATACCGAGTTCCATCAAATGAGAAAAGATTAAACTTGATTTCATCACTCCAGAGGACAGACGACCAGTTCTTAGAAGTCCAGTTTCGATATTTTTGGGCAAAGCTAAGTCAAACCTCTCTATTTTAATTGTTTTGGGGTGGTTAGAGAGACAAGATCGAAACATTTTTTAAATATATATATATATACAGTAATTTAATGAATTGGATTTTATTGGGGCTCCAGAACTTCATTAATGCACTGGTTGCTGTTAAGATTATCCACAATTTGTAGCAGCTGAAATCGTTCATGATGCTCAATTACATCCCAGATCATAACGCTGGGGGTTCGTCCATTATGACGTTGGATAATGCACTCCGGAAGGTGTCGTTCACCGGTATAGCGTCTAACACAGATGCGGCCATCACTGTACCCCAAATTAAAGCAGGATTCTTCAGAAAACACCACTTGTTGCCAGTCTCTATGTCCATAAGCCCATTATAGCCACAGGTGCCGATGGTTTTGCGTGGGGAGGGGATCCAGTATAAAAGAACTCTTTCACACAGTCCACGGTGCAGTAGATGCCGACAAATTGATGAAGCACACAATGATACACCTGTAGCAGTGCAACAACGTTCTGCCAACTGTCCAGATGAAGCAAAACGGTCCGTCACCACCATGCGGACCAGGTGTCTATCATCCCGTGCTGATGTCACCTTTCCACATCCACTCCCGGATTTCTGAGTTGTCTGGTTCTCTTGAACCCACTGCTTTCACACTCGCATCACTGTGCTGCTGTTACACCCCCCCCTACAAGCTGATATTGCATGATAAGAAAACCCTCCTTCAGGAAGGCCGATCATACATTCCGATTCAAACTCCTGCTGAAATGTCGCCTTCTTTTGCCATGGAGGCATAGTGACGTCTCATGTAACGTTTACCACTAGCAGATAACCATACACGCCCCGCTACAGCCCTCTATTTATACGGATCCATCAGCAGTTCAGAGGGCGCTGCTCAGCCCACGCAGAGGCGATGACTCTGAAATTCTAATCATTTGAATAGCATACCCTAATTTCCTGAAAGTTTTAGCCGTGTCACATGATTCCTTCATCGTGTTGCAATTTTTACAAACATGAGTTTATATCAGACTGAACTAATTTTTTATTTCAAACTTGCCAATAACTTGCAGTTTCTTATATCATCGAAGTGATTTACTTATACAGCTATTACATTTGAAAAATAGCTGCTGATGTATAATCATTGTCTTGACAGCTGTTTTTGAATGAAAACGACATGTGTCAAATAGTAAAGTAATATGTATTTAAACGATGTAGTGTATTATTTTTATTATGTTATTTTTTTATAGTTATTTGTCACAGGCTTTCATATGACTTAAATTAGCATATAATGTTCTCTAGTTAAAAAGTACTAATACTACAAAATAGCAAGTGTGTGAATGTAACGTAAATCACAAAAGCGTGAATATTTTAATTTTGTTAGTGTAAATAAAATGATTTCTTAACAATAAATTCTCTTACTGCTAGTTAAGGCTTCTCTAAATATGCAAAAAATATGACTGTGAATGCTATGTACAGACAGACATAAAGGGTTAAAATATGTAACATATCACGTAAGTCACATATAAGTCAAATGTTCTTTTATGGTATTAATGCTGTAGTAGTTGCTATTTACGCAGCAATTACTTTTGATAAAGTAGCCATGGTTAAACTTTTTAGTAGATGTAATTTTAATGAAATTAAAAATAAAATTTTGAACAAAATTAGCCAATTTTCAATTGTAGTGACAAATTATATTTCAATTTTGACCCTTTATTTTTGTATGATTCTAAGATCTGAAATATGTCTTCTGTGATGGTCTATGTTATTGCTGTAGAAAGGCACTGGAAGAAAAGAGAAACATTGAAGCAAAATTGTACACATGCTGTATATAAAAAGAAAATCCAAAAATATGTTAAGGAAAGTCGAGAAAGGAAGAAGATTGAAATAAAAAAAATTGACAACAGATATAAAAGAAAAGCTGTTATGTGCACAAAAGAAAAATATCAGAGAATGAGTAAAGAAATGTAGAACCCTAAAGAAGGTGCCTACCCCAACAAAATCTCCTGCCTATAATAGTAATGCTGCCTTAGGCAAAGCAGTTGATATGGCTAAGTGAATGCTACTATCGGTGGAATATAAAAAGAAAATGTTTCGGTAAAAGTTACCCTCGTAAAGACGTTCAGTTAGAGTTCATTTTGACAAGGTTCTTTTTTTTAATGCTGCGTAAAATATTTTTAAACTGAAGAAAAATTGTTAGTTGCCATTGATGCCTAACTTCCGGCTCCTATTTTCTAACCCTAATCTTAACGTACTTTCACTCCGCACTTAAATCGTATTGTAAGAGTAAGGTCAGTTGCATAAAATTTCTTTTTAATTCATTTGATCTATTTGCTGAGAAGGACTTAAGGAAAGTCCTTTTTTATTTTTTTTTGGACCTTGAACGTTTTTAAATTTTATGTGAGCCCCAATAACGTATCCTGTTTTTTGGAAATTAGCTTGGATTTTGTTTTCTGTTTAATTTGATAGTTATCAGCAGTTTGTGCATAATAAGGAAAAAAATGTAGCACTACATGTGTACATTTCAGTGCACCGATGCATGAATTCCTAAATGTCGTACACATTTTCAAATTGGCATGTTGGCAATTATATGAAATTATATTTATTTATGCACTACTTATATTAATTCTGCGCACTTCCTCTTCCTTAGGTGGGGACTCATTTATGGTGATTGCATGCAAGTTGTTGGTTTTTGCAATAGCGCAGAAGATTTATATTAATCTAACAGTACTGTATAGAAGTCAAGTGTATCATCGGTTTTGCATCAAGGAAAATTTTAGGAGAGAAATATGTTATGAACAACTTTCTTAGAGGCAGTATTACAGTCGACCTATGGAAATTTTGCTAATGAAATGAGTGTGAAATATGTCAACGAAAGTTTTGTAGCCAAGAAAATTTGGAAATAAAGAAATGAGAGTTCGTTATCGTATTTTGGATGTGAATTGTGTCCTAAAAATTTTTATGACCATGGAAGTCCAAGGGAACATGAAATCTCATACTATTAAGAAACGTTTCCAGTGTTAAAAGTGTGATATAAAATTAATTTTCTCAGAAGACAAATTTCAGTGTACACCGAAGAATGCCTATTGGTCAGAAACCTTTGCATTGTGAGATGTGTTACAGGAAATTTTCTAAGAAAAATACTTTGAAACAACACCTGAGAATTCATACTGGTGAAAAGCCTTTCCAGTGTAATATATGTCATACAAAATTTTCTGAACAAGGCCTTTTGAAAAAACATATTGGAATTCATGCTTGTGAAAAAATTTTCCAGTGCGATATTTGTCAAGAAAATTTTTCAGCACAAAGCAATTTGAAAAAACATAGGAGAATTCATACTGGCGAAAAGCCTTTCCAATGCGATGTGTGTCATAAGAATTTTTCTGACCAAAGCAATTTGAAAACACACATGAGAATGCATAGGGGTGAAAAACCTTTCCAGTGTGGAATGTGTCATAAAACATTTTCTCAACAAGGCAGTTTGAAAATTCACATTAGAATTCATACTGGTGAAAAACCTTTCCAGTGTTACATGTGCCATAAAAATTTTTCTCGGCAAGACAGTTTGAAAAAACACATGGCAGTTCATACTGGGGAAAAACGTTTCCAGTGCGAAGTGTGTCATAAAAATTTTTCCGAACAAGGTGGTTTGAAAAGACACATGAGTATTCATACTGGTGAGAAACGTTTCCAATGTGATATGTGTCATAAATTTTTTTCTTTACAATGCACTTTGAAAAGACACATGAGAAGTCATACTGGTGAAAAACCTTTCCAGTGTGAAATATGTAGAAAAAATTTTTCTCTACAAAGCAGTTTGAAAAGCCACATGAGAATTCATGCTGATGAGAAACCTTTCCAGTGTAATATATGTCACGAAAATTTTTCTCAAAAACGCGGTTTGAAAAGACACATGAGAATTCATTCTGGTGAAAACCTTCTTTAGTCTAACCATAGTGTCTTGAATGGGACAAATGAAAAGAAGTGTCCACAGTGCTTCTTCACGGAATTTCACTGAACTTTTTAAAAACCAATTTATCTCAAATTCAGCAGTCGGGATTGCAATTTCTGCAACGTTCAATTTGTCAATCGAGGGGAATTTTTATTTATAAATATTATATTATTAATTAAAATTTATTGTAAACCTGCAACCCACGAACTTTAATTATAGACCTTGTTCAATTCATATCGTTTAAAGCTAATTTTATTCAATTTATATTATCTTACCTACTTAATCACTCATAGTTATTTAATTTTGCATGAATTTAATATTTAAGGTTCCATCATTATATTAATTCTTAGATCATATTTAGTTATATAATACATCCCTACTTCTATTTTCAAAGTAGTAGTAGTATAAGTATGAAGTCTGTTTTATCGATTATTTCAGATTCATTTAATTCACATTTACTTCCTACTTATGTTTAGGTCCTTGGGTGCCTTTAGTTCTGGTCTCTAAATTTAATATAAAGAATGTATACGAATCCTGCATATTGGCGAGCACAGTATTTGTATGAATGCATATTTACTTCGTTGGTGAATTCATATCTAGGTATATGTTGATTATATACTTTTTATTTTATATAAATCGAACACTACGCAGATTAAATTAAACAACAATGTCAAACAATCAACGTTTATTGGCGTAGTGATACCGACGCCGATGGTATGGCGTGATTAGATGGTGAAACGTTCGAAAGAAAATAAATATTTCTGCCTTCGGTGGGGCCTGAACCCACGACCTTCCACTTGCCGGGCGGAGGCTCTCCCTACTGAGCTACGAAGGACAATACATACTCTCTTTACGAACGTATATATATTGTTGCCAGTTATTTCGCAGAATGGTGTAGTACATCGACTACTATTTAAACCAAATTGCAAAGAAACTGGTATTAAATTCCGTCATTTATTAGTCGGTATCACTATGCCAATAAACGCTGATTGCTTGACATTGTTGATTATATACTTTTTGTATACATTTTCAGTTTTTAATTTGTGTATTTGTATAACAAATTCAATTACAGTTCTTTCCATATACTGTGAGTTATGTGTAACTTTGTATATCCATTCAAATTTGGATACCAGTATATATATTGTAAGAAAGTGAAATTTACATCCCTGTTTTACAGCTCACACTACCGCCTTTCGACCTATGTATTGCAAAGTTGATACTACTCAGCATAGGCAGATGTAGAAAGTTTGTAAGAGGGGAATTATTGCCTCAATGTGGGGGGGTCAGAATCACGGAGCTAAAACTTCTTATATTTGTATATTAAATATACAAAACTTTATTGCAATGGGAGGGAAGTTGCAACCCTCATCACTACCTCCTGTATATGCCAGTGCCAATCGTCAACTACTTTAGGCGGATTTGTGCTGACCATGGTAAAGGCAATAATATTGAGCTTTTGCCATATATTTGTTAAAGAGCTTCAGTTTGAGCCATAAAATATGGATGACAAAATTTAATTTCTGTGCGTATTTTTCCTGAGTATCCACTTTTTAAAATGGACAGTCTGTTCACATGTGTGAAAATTGCAGTTCCTATAAAAAATTTATATTTCAATGTGCCCTAGTGATTATGGCCACCATTTTCACACCAGCTTGGATTTTGGATTTGACACCTAGTAAGCTATTGTCTGTCACCACAAGAAACCTATGTTTGTACCTTTCTGTTGCCGTTGGAATGGATCTTGGCTATTTCCCATGGTAACAGATCGGCACAGACTGTGCAACGGGAGGAGTTTGTATGGTAGACAATAGTTTTAGTAGGTTGTGTGTAAACAAATGTGGTTTGCAGGTCACATTAAGTTGTAAATCTCATCCCATAGGACTCATACATAGCATAGTCTTATGAAGTGACATATACAAACACCTAGCACACCAGTGATTGTGGCCACAACATTTGAGATCACTCTGCTGAGTTCAAATGCTGGAAACCGTGGTTATATATATATATATTAAAACTAAGGTTCAATTACTTCAGTCAGTTTGAGCTGTGGGTCTCCCATTCCTGATCACTTTGCAGTTTTGGCATTTAAAAAATTATATTTGTATGTTTTTGTACCCCAACATGGCACTGTGAGTTAGCTGGAATGGGATCAGCAACGTAACATGGTCTCCAAACAACGATATGTTTACACACAACTAAATTTACTGGGATTTTGGGTGGCTCAAAGATGGTATCCGAAAGCGTTGGAACGATGCAGCACTCCATAAGAAAATTGTGAACAAGTAAATCATTGAAATTAACAAATAGTAAATGGAGTTTTATTTGGAAATTATTAGCTTCTGTGGATTTTATTTGTACGGTGAAGGTAATTTTAGTCCTGATAGAAGTTCTTAACCTCCTTTATGCAGGTACTCCTTTCACTCTTATTACAGGATGTCATTCCCCTTATAAGATTTGTTTGGTTAGCAGCATCAGTATAAAATATGTCTGTACCATATGAATGCTTCTCTGGAGTGCAGAAAACCATTGAAGAATGTTTAAAGCTATATTAAATTGCTACAACTGTGCGGTTTGTGTTTCTTAATGTAGTATTTATTAAGCATCAGTATTATTACAGTTTGCATCTACAATTCTGTCCATCCCCGAAACTGTGAGTTGCTCTCTACTTGAGACCCCTTACCAAATAGTATATTAATAATTACCTCAATGTATCATAAAAGAAAGTGGGCTTCTTTTTTTAACAGTGAATATCTTTTTTTGCTGATATTAATCCGTAAAATTCTTCAAGTCACTTTTTGCATAACTTTTTTCTCAACCTTTTTTTTTTTTTTTTACATTGTACCAAATTTTGCTAAATATAGAAGAAACAAACAAACGTTCTCAATAGTGTTATTTTGTTATCAACTTAATTGAACGTTTAAAGTTTATTTCTTTTAATTTCGCAGGATCTTGAGATAATTCTTTCTCTCACCTTTTAATGCAATTTTGGTTTATATTTTTTGCTTTTTATAGTTTCTTTTCTTTATATTAAGAGTAAATAAAATTGTAATTACAAAACAAGCTATAGGTGAAAACTAAGACAATGTTCATTTTTTAGTAAATGCACTCTATAACAAAAAAATCCACTCACCAAGAAGGAATTGTCCGATTGTAATGAAATTTCGTATGCAAAGACATTTTGACCGAACATGCAAATGATTAAAATTTGGTGTCCAATGAATGAATAGCGGGAACTCCAGCGCATCGGAACTGCGCATTCAGCAGGTGTATATAAGGAGCGATTCTCAATATGTGGTCAAAATTTCTGTTGCATTTTGACTGCGGATATCTTACGTCGACTGTAACAATGCCTCGCCGAAAGATTCGTGCTCATTACGAGCATATGTCAGAGTTTGAAAGAGGTCGTGCTATCGGATTGAAAGAGGCTGGTTGGACGAATCGAAGAATCGCTGGACATGTGGGTCGAAGCGATTGGACGGTGCTGGCAAGAGTGGGTCAACAACGGCAGATGTCAGCGTCGGGACGGGAGCGGTCGACCTAGGGGCACAACAAGACGGGAAGACAGAGCGATTGTCAGAGCAGCTGTCACAGCACCGGATTCGTCATTATCAACTATCCAACATGTGTCCAACATGACCCTCTGCAGACGACTGAGAGAGCGGAATTTACGCTCGCGCAGACCGTTACGCCGCTTACCTCTCACGTCCTCGTCCTTTACACCGTCAAGTCCGATTACAGTGGTGCCGGGCTCGATCAACTTGGAACTGCGCTGACTGGGGACGTATAGTCTTTAGTGACGAGTCCCGTTATCAACTGTGTCCTGACAACAACAGCAGACTTGTCTGGAGACGTCCAGGGCAGCGTGGGGATCCTGCCCTTACTATCGCACGCCACACATGCCCACAACAGGGCGTTATTGTCTGCGGTGCCATCTCCTTTGATAGCCGGACCCCTTTGGTGGTCATTTCTGGCACACTTACAGCACAGCGGTACGTAGACGACATTCTACGACCGGTTGTGTTACCGTTCCTTTTGCGACACCCTGGACTTACGTTTCAACAAGACAATGTCCGGCCGCACACGGCACGTGTTGCTATGAATTGTCTTCAAGCTTGCCCAACACTTCCTTGGCAAGCTAGATCTCCTGATCTCTCTCCCATAGAGCACATTTGGGACGCTATGGGAAGGCGATTGCAACCATCCAGGAATGTTGTCGTGCCTATCCTGTATTGACAGTGAGGATGTTCAATTAGACCGAAAGTAAAACCCATCACTAGTTGATTGTTTGTTGCAGATCCTGCTTGATTCATTTTGAATTCGATCGTCAATTGCCATGAAGGAATGTTAGAGAACAGATCTCGAACCGGAAGAACAAAAGAGACAGTGTTCCCTTGGACGTATTTTATCAAACTTCTTTTTTAAAGAAACCGCTTATTTTCGGAAGTTCTGGAGCTGGGACCGCATTATCTGTAATGTTCAATTTCGCTGATCGCCGGAGATACAATTTGGTGATTGTTCTGTCCTTGTTGGCGGTTTTTTTTTGTATTTTCAGGCTGTAAATGGTTTTGTGGCAAATAAGTGATATTTTTGACTGGCTATCTTATTTTTAACAGGAGGAGAGAGAGAAAATGATGATAGCATCCTCTAACGGGATTTTGTCTATCTAAGAATAAAAAAAAGGGCTCATCTCCAAAGAATCTGAAGCTGGAATCGGGATTTGTGATGCTCTATTTCAATAATCCATGGGTGCTTGGTTATAAATTTAAAGCCAACTAACTTTAATTATTTGTTTCAGTCGATTTATGTTGTCTTGTTTAAGGTTGACTACTTGATCACTTTCAGTGAATTGCTTTCCATTCTCAAATGTTCCTTAATTATGGTAATTCCTGGATTTTGTGATAGCCTGCTCTCCTGGCATGACATTAAATTGGTTTTGACTTCCAATGGTGCTAAAAAAAAGAAATGTTTACAGAATAATTTCTCACTGTTGTTCAGGGTTTGGTTTCGTAGGCTTTTACAGATTATTTCCTTTAGAAAAATGTCAGTCCACTGCCTATGGTGGTATAAGGGTACATTGGTGCAATTATCCTCCAGTTCAAGGGAAGGTTATAAAGTAATGGATTGTCACGCCCCCATCCCCAATGCTTGGAAGATAGGAAATTAAAAGTTACAAATAAATGCTAAGTGGAAACTAGGTCCTCTCTCTAGCTATCACCTGATTATGCCAATCGGGGGCGGCTCAAGGTTGAATTTGAATATTGGTGGCCTGGCACGCATTTGCCCCCCCCCCACCTCCGGCGAAAACAGGAGATTTTCACAGATGCACAGTGAGCCATATAGCCTACGCGATAAAAGTGGCCAACAGTCTCTGAAAGAAATTCTCTAAAGATGTCTCTAAAAATTTCTTTAAACTTGTCTTTTTTTAGAGAGATTTTCTACTGTTGGGTAAATTAAAAAAAAAAATTGAACTTGATTTCAGTTTGGTACTCTCAACCAAACAGGGCTCTGGGTGACTGCCTGGGTCACCTGGCCCTTAAACAGCCCCTGATGCCAATGTAGTGGTAAGCTATTTCTCTATCATGCCACTAACCTTCGTTCAACTCCCATTTATATCACGCAAAGCATGCTGTTTTTCTTCCCGTTGTAGTTGAGGGTTTGGTTCCTTTGTCAACGGAGGGTCAGATACCTCAGAAAACTGTACGATCCAATGTAGCATGACCTCTGTTGTTTTTTGTGTTCTATAAAAACAAAACAAATAGGCCCTCCCCCCCCCTTTTTTTTTTGCCTAAAGGAATGTATATGAACCCTGTAACATGAAAAGTGGAATTTTAACCGGTAAGCATGCTGGAAACAAGTGCCTAATTTGAGTATAGATAGAAAATATAATCATGCCATGTTGAAACCATGTATTCAGTTTATTTTTTGAAACATTATGTAAATGTGCCATTTACTTGAAAAAATAATTGTTTTTATGTTGCATTAGAATCTGCTTTTCCCTGTTATAAAGATTGTTTTACTTAAAAAAAGATTTTCCTTACTACTGAAAAGCTTTGTCATTGCTACAGAAAGTAACTTCCCTGAAATAATTTTTCTTTTTAATATTGTATATTATATATCAAGGTTCCACAAATATGATCACCATTGTCAACTACATCTCTGCAGCTGGAAATCATTTTCTACTAGGTTCTTGGGTTTTCTTATTGAGGTGACTATTATTATATATTATGGTTATATATACACACACACACACACATCCTTTGCCTCAAAAATACAGTTTTCTGCTATGAAAAATTCTTCTGTGCTCGAAATGGATTTTCCTGCTCCGAAAGTTAATTTTCACCTCTCCGAATCTTGTTAGGAAAGTGTGATCCCAGCAATTAGCTTAGTGGCATTCGTTATAACAAAATTTATGCTGGATATGGGCTGTCTGTCGTGAGAATTCTGTCCACTACTAAGTTTGTTCCGATCTGTTGCTGTGGAAAATGAGCTTTATCTCAATTTCAATAGGAGGATTCGTGAAGAGATGCATTTACCTTTTAGCCTTTCCTGATTGAAAATGGATTAAGACTCATTTACATAGTAACAGACAGGCACAGACTTAGACATGGGAGGATTTCTGGTGATAGACTAGACTTTCATATTGGTGCAGTATGATGTTGTGTGACTGCATCCTGAAACAATCAGTCTCCCAGTCATTTGAATTGTTTACAGCAGAAAATAATATGCAAATAATTATGAGATATAATTTTGAAAGGATGATGCCTATATTAATTTAAAAATTTTTTTTTTTAATGTTTGTATGTAGGTGGCAAGAATGGCCGATGAAGAATACAGTGAGATTTGCATAAAACTGGATGCCCTTGGAACAGACATGCTGAATCTTATGCAGAGAATTCTGTATGAACGTCAGCACTTTGATTCATTTCTTAAGAATGGTTTCACTGATATTGCAAAGTCACGATATGTCATGGGAAGCAACAGTGTTAGTTTATTGCAAGTTAATGAGTCTCAGATTGCTGCCATATGTAAAGTCCAATTTGAAGATTCCTTTAGTAACGATGTTCCATTTAAACGTTTTAGTATGTTCCAAGAAGAGCAAGCAGAAAGCAACCCAGATGCCCTGAGAAAACGACATTCGAAGAAAGGAGTAGACAACCTGGCAGAGAATATTAAAAACTGTAATATTTCTGACAATGTTCAGAAAAAAAAAGATGAAAAGAATGTAATCATTCAGTCAAGTCTCGATCCATTGAAGTGGTTTGGGGTGCTAGTTCCACAAAGTTTAAGAAGTGCTCAATCCAATTTGAAAGAATCGGTGTGTGCTGCTGTTCATGTTGCTTCTCTACAAAACGAACTGAATGCTCTTTCGAATGAATACAAAAGTCTTATCCAACGTAAGAGGTTGTTGAAGGAGGAACAACAGATTAAAAAACCACGTGAAATGGGTTTAAATGAAGGGGAAAGGGCATCGTTTTAAAATAATGTGTGTAGGTTAATATATAAGTATGTATAAGTCAATATAGACTGGTTTAAAGCAATATATGTATATATATAATAAACAAGTGGAAAATATTGAAATAAAAAATCTAAAATACCAAAATCAATATCAAAACCATCCAACACCACATTCATACATCAATTATATATAGACAGTACATCGTCATAGATCTAGCTATACGGAGCTCATCATCAACCTCAAAATCAGAAAGTTAGAGACTTGACTGTATATGTAAGCAAGAAATGGTCTGAAAAATTAAATTTACAAACAAAAGAAAGTAGACTGATGTCGATATTTAAATTTAGTGGGTTTCAGATAACCTTGAATCTGTTACTGTTTTGCTTTGTCTGTTACCAATGGAAACATAAATTGCTGAGTACTGCCTTAGATGTTGTTCACATGTATTTACTCATGGATGTTTAGAGAGCAAGTCAGAGTCAACGTGCCAAAAGTTGACAAGTTATAGTTTACCAAATTTCAACTTGTGAAATTTCTAAATTTCAATTCTCATGATTTTGGCAAGTTGAAAATTGGTAGTGGCATAGGAATTCGGTGAGTTGTAATTAACTTCCAAATTTCAACTTTCAAAATTTCCAAATTCTAACTAGTTGAAATTAGGCCAGTTGAAAATTTGAATTTGGCGAGTTGTAGCTTCTAAATTATGACTTGCCAGATCTTCAGTTTCCAACTTTTAATTCGCCATCGATAGTTATTTTGTGACAATATGTGTAAAAAAAAATAAAAAAATTAGAAATTATAGCATTACCCCACAGATTAATTCTTTTGAACAATCAATTATTATTATTCTAAGGATTATTGTTGAAGGTAAAGGACTTGAGGAAAATTTATGTGTGTATTGCTGGTCTTTTTTCTCCTTTAACCATGTGGGCTAGATTGTTCTTTAAGTGGTGAAAATTTTAGCAAAATGGAAAGGCATCATATTTATGACACACGTAAGACTTTTGAGGAAATTAGTAGGAATTATGGAACTTTGGGAAGCGGTAAAAGACGTAGGGGCAACTATGAAGTAAAAGGAATGGTTTTGGAATTTTTTTCTTGTTTTGTATAAGATTTTGCGTGATGTGACTTTGGAATTGCAGTCATCAAGGAGATTAGAACCCTTTGTTTTCAGTGAAGGATAAGGTGATAAAATTTACATTGAAAAATCTTCAGTAGGAGTTCAGAAATGGGCAGGTGAGAGCATTGTTTATGATCTTACAGAGTATAACTTGTGGGAAAGTAGTATAAGAATGTAATAACATATAAAAAAATCTGAATAGTAAGTTGTGCAAAACTAAAATAAAGACTTTGTTATAGTATTTATGGCAAGTTCTTTGATAAGACTCAATCTGATGAAATATTTAGTCGCAATAATTTATTTTTCATGTGGGACCTGTGTAAGAATTAGATGATGTTCAGTTATGAAAATACCATTAAAAACATATTCACAATTATACATTTTGTGAAGACCTCAGTAAATCTATCACTATTATATAATGCTATAGCTATTGCTTCGAAACTAGGTACCAAAATGTTCATGGAGTATGATCATATGCATATGTATGGATGGATGGACTGGGGATTTGATGTTATTGAAATATTGCACTAAAAATTTAATGAAAAATTTGAAAGGGGGTGAATTTAAAACTTACTGGATATGAAGTTTGGTAATGACTTCGTTTATAAATAAATTTAAAAAGGAAATTAAATATGTTGTTTTAAAGTCACTTACAGATGTAATTGTCTAATTTAGAGAGAGATTTGTGGTGAACAAAATTATATATATGCTTGCAGGAAGTGGTGTGCTTCAGTAAATTAAACAGTATGTTTTGTAAACCCAAAACAGATACTTCAATCAGGGTGTCTACTCATCTGGAAAACCTGAAATATCTGGAAAAGTCAGGGAAGTTTTTTCTGACTGGAAAAATCAGGGAAATTTGAAATACAAAGGCCAAAGTCAGGGAAATTTAAAATTCATTGTTATAATAAATAACTTATTAAAATAATTTTCCTGAACTGTGCTTTTCATACCACATTACCTACTGAAAAATTTGAAAAACTTGTACTTTTGACTAAACTTCTTCCAAAAGTTACCATTTTGCACCAAAACTAATATAATTTATATAAAATTATTAAGCCTATATATTTTTCAGAAGAAAATGTTTGCCAAATATATAACTAAAACTTGGAAAAAAAATTGTTCAATGAACAAAATTACATATTTTTGCAAAGTGCTTTGTATTTTTACGGGAAACTGCTAGATCTTGCCTACAGTGGAAAAAGGAGAGAAGAAAGAACTTCATCTGCCAAGAATTTTCAAATTTTGTAAATAATGAAAATAAAACATTTTTGTCTTTGTTAGTATGTATCCTTCCCTGTTCAAAGAAAGGTTCGATAAAATACGAAGTCAATAAAATTTTATTAACCATTGAAATAGATGGTAAACATAACACAAGAAATAAGAACATATTTTCAAGACTTAAATTATCATTAAAAAATTAACATATATGCACAGGGTGATCAGTATCTTATATATGCAGATAACTTACGAACGGAAAGAGCTAGAAATGTTAAAGAGAAGAAACTTGGAGAGTAAGTAAAATGGCTATGTGCGACTAAATAAAAAGTAAAGTAAAAACAGTAAAATGCTGTGTGACCACTTCCAGCGCCCCCCTGAGGCTAAATTCGGAAGTTACGAACCATAAATCGGGAAATAAAGGAAATGCAGAAAAATGTCAATGACAAATTTGTATAGCCTTATTGAGTCTCGTTGTGCATAAAATATCACTCCAGACAAATCTCACCATGCTGACAACTTCTATAATTTACACGTTTCTTCTATCTTGCTTAGTTCCGAAATCACGTTTGCAATTTGTATATTAATGATCAGATTTACGTGTGTATGTAAATGTCGATAGGTGCAGGGGGTAAACTGGGCCACCGGCCTTCGGGTCGGTGCTCTCTCTCATGGGCGATAGGACTCGCGCCCTCCGAAAATCCAAGATATGCGCCCTTTGAGAGGACCTAGTTTGCCCCTGCTTGAGCCCCCTCACAAATTTTAAATTGTTATGCCCCTGTATATAATTAAAGTTTCTTGAATGCGACCACCTTCGCTTATAACTAACTAAATGCCACTTTCCACCATGAAAAGATTCCCCGTTCCTACTTTATAAAAATGCAAAAGGAAAAAAAGGATTTTTTTTTCCCTATGCCTGCTCATAAATATTTTTTTTTCCTTTCATTCGCTTCATTTCAAAAAAGAAAACTTCCTTTATTTGCAAAAAAAAAAATAAATAAAAAAAAAATAAAACCATCCCCACGTCAGGAATCGTACTTGCGAGCCTCTGCATTAATACATGGTGACGTCATTCCCCTCTCAGCCAAGAGGTCCCGAGTTGTGGAATCTCGTTCAAGCAAAAGCAATTATCCACATTTTTTAATTTTTTGTACGTTTGATAAGCTGTAAATAGCATAAAATATAACAAAATTTTCTGCACTTAAAGCATATTTTCTTACTGTGTTATGAAGAATATGTGATTTTTAAATAAATTTTAAAGCCACACAAAATCGCATTTTACGCTTTTTTTTTGGCCACTGGACCGCCAGCCGTCGAGCCAGTGCCGCTTCATGAGGGATAGGACTCGCGCCCTCCGATAATCCAAGGTATGCCCCTTTCGAGAGGACCCAGTTTGCTCCTTAATAGGTGGTCAGTGGGATAAAGACCGAGGCTTTGGAATTTAACGTTATTTAACAAACACGTTGTAAGCAATGGTGGCTTACTACTTGAATGCTGCGTATTACGAAATGGTCGTGATTTGTGAAGAATGTCGTCGCAATGCGCATGGAACTACAAGGGGAATATAGCGAAGGCTTTCTCACTGTTCGACATCCAACTCCATGGGCAAGCGCGTTCGCCTCTGACTGAAAGCATACATGTGCGTCCGCGATTCGGCAGACGTAAAGGTTTGGGTGTTCGAGTGCATCTTAGGGTTGTCCTGGTATAGGTTCTCGGCAATCCCCACTCTAGTGTCAGAACACTCGTCAACGCATATGGATTAACAGCACAACGTGTGTGGAAAATCCTGAATAAGCATAGAGTTTGTGCTGGTACCCCTTTAGTGGAGGCACTATAGAGTGGGGTGCCTTGGAGGGGTACCCACTGTGCTACTTGTCGCTCTTTGCACGGATTGGGCATAGGCTAGTATTCTTCAATTTCGTAGCACGGTGCGCAACTTGTACTCATCAGAAGGTTGATTTCTCATTATTTCATCAATTTATTTATAAGAGAAAACTATATTTACAGAACACTCGTTACATACATTCGCATATTACTACGGGTTACAGATGACGTTTCGACATACATCATACGCTGCTCGATTCGGACATTGGAAGCAGAGGAACGTGCGGACAGTCTGCTAGCCGCTGAGATAGTCCCTAGTCCTTTCGTGGTGAAGGTTTCTTTTTCACTGACCTTTCCATCATCTCATTGGCTGGCTTGAGATGACGACATCCATCTTGGGTCAGCTGTTTGGTCAGCGGTTCCCTAATGTTGGAATGTGGAGGGAGCGTTGATGTCTGGCGCCGCGGTCAACCGTTGACGGTGTGTATAGCCGCTATCTTCAATATGTGGTATTTTCTCCCGTTGTTCCCAGTCTGAGGTTTCCCATCAGGACAATTCGGCGCATCTTCTCATCTATCGTTAATGACATTCACCTGTCCCGATGGCGCCCACCTGGTCTAATGGCCTGTCTGGCATGCTTATGGTTACGATGGGTAGGTCAGGCGGTATCTCCTGGGAGCCTTTGTATTAGGGAGAAAGCAGCGGCTACGTCGGCATGTTGAATGGGCATGAATCGCTCCAAGTTCACCCAGTCCTTGATACTCAGCGTTCAAGTAGTGCGCCATTATAGCTTACGACGTGTTTGTCGAATTACGTTCAATTTCCCAGCCTTGGTAATTATCCCACTAACCACCGATTATGTCGCTATCGACATTTACATATGCATGTGAATCTGATTAGTAATATACAAATTGCAGAAATAACTTTGGAATTAAGCAAGATACAAGAAAAGAATAAATTACAAAAGTCGTCAGTATGACAAGGTTTGTCTGAAGTGACATTTTGTGTACATTGGCAGACTCAAAATAAGGCTGTACTCTTTTGGTGGTCCTAGAGTACCCAGCTTTGCGTTTAATCGATCTATGTACACAAGATGCCAGTTTATACTAATTAAATGACGCTGAATAGATTTGTTATCGACTTTTTTCCGTGTCTGCTTTATTTCCCGATGTGCGTTTCCTACCTTCGAATTTAGCCACCAGTGGCGCTGCACGTGGGCTTACCTTGTAGCGCATAGTCACTTTACTACGCTTACACACCACGTTTATACCCGATCGGAAGTTATCTGCGTATATAAGGACTTTATACGGGGTGTCCCATTTAACTTGACAAACCGATATATCCATCGTCTACGAGAACAAATTCCGGCTTGTCAAGCATCGGATCCGTGGACTATCGGGTGTGGAACTACCTTCCAAATGAGCTGAAAAAACTCAGCTCACTTTCTTTATTCAAATTGTGCTTGTTTGATTTATTAAATAATTTATGAGTTTGTATTTTTATTATATCTTATTTATTTACTTAATTTTCATTTTCTCATTTATCTTATCATTATGCGTTGATTATTATTGTTGTTCTGTTTTGAGTCGCTGGTGGAGAACCTGGGCAGTATGGGCTTAAAAATGATGTAAAAATCTTTACCCATTGCTGCCCGAACAAAATTGTTATAATATTAGGTAATAGGCTATGTATGTGTCATGTATAATGTTGCCCAAAATAAAGGAATTCGGTATTATTATCTCTCGAAAAATACCCATCGGATAAAAAAGAAGTACAAATCCAATTTCTTGGTTTTGAAGGGGGGGGGTGTATTTAATGACCCCAAAATTGATCTTCCCCTCCTCTTCACCCCCTGGGAGTGGGGCGAGGCCAATATTGAAATTTTAAATGGAAATTAATATTTTTTATTGCAGAATCGGATTCCGCTTACGGCAGTCCTGTCTATAGGGTATGTTGTTCCCCTAACAAACCTCAATTTTGATATGCGAGTTTAAAATTGATAAGAAACAATTACTGACTTTTTAACTACAGATTAAAGAGAGAGAGCACTCCGTGCGGTAACGAATCGATCAAAAATTTAGTTAATTTACTACTTGGTGCAGTGTCACCTTTACTATCCTTGCGCCATAACGAGTCGACCAAATTACTTTTACAAGTTTTAGTTTAATTGTTATTTGCTTCGATTCAGAGCCACTCACCATCTAATCGAGAATAGAAAAGCTCCCTGCTAGAAAAAACGAGATATCCGTTGCCTTCCGTAGTGTGATCTTAATTATTATTATGATAAATTATTAATACAGTAATCTACTTATACACGCCTTTTTTTATGTCTCAGTTGCACGTCGACTTTCAATGGTCCAAGCTAAAATTAAGCGAAATAATATTTGTTCGCATAGAGCAAAATTTTATTCGGGCATTTTCAGGTGGCTTGGTGAGTTTTAGAGTTTTTGTGAACATCGACGAACATGTTAATATTTAGAGCAAAGGATATCCAAAAATAGTCGGTAAAATTCAGGTTGATGATGAGGAGACAGATAACGTAGACGATTAAAAAAAAACAAGCAAGCAAGCAAGCAAGTGACTTTCATGAAAGTAGCGGAAGCATTGGAGACTCTTCGTCGCAACAGACAATAATACATATATCCAATGCCACAAAATTTCTTTTCAAAGAACTTGGAAAAAACATTTTGAATGACATGCAACGACCATCTACAATTTTATACTACAGTAGAATGCTATAAGTCATGGTCGTACGCACGTGGCTATGGGTGGGTGGTGATGGGGTTGTAGTCCTCCCATGACTTATAAATATATTAATATATTCTACAATTTTGTACAGGCATATATGGAGTACGGTGGGTCGAATTTTCAAAAGTTGCTCGAATCGAAACGCAATAGTGCGGAAAAGTTGCTGCTCGTCAAGATAAACACAGTGGCAAAAGAAGTTTTGGAATCGGATAATATCTTCAGGTCACACATGACCCCCAAAATTTGAGAAATTAGCCATAAATTGACCTTTTTTTTAAGTAAATTTTGGAAAGTAGCTTAAGTTGGTCGGATTATCATGAAACTTCAGTTGTGGCAGTAATTTGAAACTAGTTAATGGGAAATAATACTTTAACGGACGAAAGTACACACAAAGGGAGCTGGCAGGGGGTCGCTTTAGGACGAAAATTGGCCAAAATTGTGAAAAAAACAAAACACCGTAGAAGCGTTCATGACTTCAGAAAAATAGGTTAAGTAGACTGAACTAACTATTGATTTGCAGTTCTTCGTCCTTTTCCATTTCACATTCAGTAAAAAGGAAAACGACCTAGAACTCCACACGGGGAGGTGACCGCATTTCGAGTTCCACCGACACCCTTACCAATCAACCAACCAACGCTAAATGGACGTGAAATACAGGGTTTGTCCCAAAAGTTCCCGAAATGATTTTTTTTAAAATCATTTATTCAATATCAGTTTACAATCTTTTCAGAACTTTTCAAAGTATTCTCCCCCTGCTTCGATGCACCGTTGCCAACGCTTCACCCAATCATTGAAGGCGCCCTGGAAGTCGTCAACGGGAATCTCCTTCAGTGAGGTCGTCGCGGCTGCTTTTACCGCCTCCAGCGTCCCATGCCGAGTTCCTTTCAGGGTTCTTTTGATCCTTGGGAACAAAAAGAAATCCGCTGGTGCCAGATCGGGGCTGTACGGCGGCTGGGGCAGCGTTGCCACACCCATTTTGGCCAGCAACTCGGAGACAATGAGCGCGGTGTGGGTTGACGCGTTGTCATGGTGCAAGATCCAATTGTCGCGAATTTCGTTTCGGACGCGTCGAACCCTGTTGCGCAACCGTTTGAGCACTTCACAGTAAAACTCCTTGTTGACTGTTTGTCCTTGTGGCACGAATTCACTGTGAACTACACCTTTTCTGTCAAAAAACACAATGAGCATTGCCTTGATTCGCGATTTGCTCATCCTTGCTTTTTTCGGGCGAGGAGACTCCTTGGTGTGCCACTCGCTGCTCTGGCGCTTTGATTCGGGATCGTACTGAAAAATCCACGTCTCGTCCCCTGTGATCACTCTGTCCAAAAATTCTGGGTCCGTTTCGTAGCGTTCATGCAATTCCTGGCACTTCAACAAACGCTGCTCCTTCATCTCACTCGTCAGGACTTTTGGCACCATTTTCGAGCAGACTTTCCTCATTTGAAGATCCTCCGTTAAAATGCGATGAACGATTGTTTTGGGTATTCCACACTCCTCTGCAATCACCCGAACACTTAATCGTCGGTCATTGTCCAAAACTTGACGCACTTTTTGCACCGAGTCGTCCGTTTGTGATGTCGACGGGCGTCCAGAGCGGTCGTCGTCGTTGACGGACTCCCGACCTTCCCGGAACCGCTTGTGCCACATGAAAGTTTGGCTTTTTTTCATCGCCCCGTCACCGTAGGCTTTCCGAAGCATTTCGAGTGTCTCCGCCCCGTTTTTACCCAGTTTCACACAAAATTTGATTGCATAACGCTGCTCCAAAAACTGGTCCATTTTTTGATCGACGAGGGTGCAGTAGATACCTCTGCGCGGAGCGTGACCCTGCCTCAACAACTGCCCGCAGGCGACTGATACCGGTCTCGTTTCCAAGCTCAGATCCCCCACCAACTTCTCCGCCCCGTCAGCCAGCGTTGCCAACTACAAAAAATCATTCCGGGAACTTCTGGGACAAACCCTGTACATGGAGTTGTAGCTCAGTACCCTCCCCCTTCTTTTGAACTTTCTGCGTACGCCTATGACACCACCTGTATTGGTTCCATAAAGCCAGATAATGAATACGAGTGGTTTTGCTGAAAACATTGAACAAATGTCAACTGAAAAAACAACTGTTGTAGACCTTTTACGGTTAACTCAGATTTCGATTGATTGATTTTAGGCAGCAATTACATTGATGATGAGCAATATATACACTGAGCATCTCTAAAGCTTTAACATTGACACTAGCTATCATTATTGTACTTACGGAAGACCTTTACCTTACCCTTTTTATTGTTAACATAATGTAAAAACAGCTGATTCAGTAGAACCTGTCTAAAGTGGCCACCTTTGGGACTGGGCTGTAATGGTCACCATAGACAATTGATCACTATTCACGACAGACTGGTATAATAGTGTTTCATCTAGAAAAAAATTAGGGCAGGACGCATGACCTGACAAAACGCCATTTTTTTGGGGGGGGTGTTGGGGGTGCCTAGAATACATGGATACTTATGACAAACATCTGCGGTTATGTCAGCTTTACTGCTTCTAACTCCTTTAAACAACGTCTTAATTTGTTTAGTTCCTATAGTTGCTTTCTTTAAATTGCTTAGTTTTCGTTTGAAGGTAACCATTTTTTGGAGTTTGTTTTTTTAAAAATCCTGAGTTAAATATATGCCAAAGGCAAGAGGAAATTGTGCATGATTGCAACCTAATGGCAGTGTTGCCAGATGGCAAGATTAAAAAATCCCAACTTCATACAAAATAATAATTAAATTATTATAACTATAATTTAGTTAAACATTATCCTATACTATATGACAAGTAAGAGTAATAAAATAGGGATGTAAAACATGCTTAATTTAGTGCTTAAAGACAAACAAATTGATTTTAACAAAAATTTGATCTCAAAAATACGTGGAACCGCTAACGTTTATCGCAGTAGTCCGTGGTTGAAAGTCTGCAAACCTGGCAACAGTGCTTTGTTTACAAATATTCGTCTGCAATCTCGTTTTGCCAAAACCATCAGTGTTATTACGAAAATGAAATACTGGAGTATAAAATTTTTATAAATCAACAAATTTCATCACGCGTTTTGGATTCTAACGTGGGAATTTGAATCATCATCGGGGAAGGATGGTGCGTTATTTTCCGAGGGTTGGGTGGGACATATGGGCACAAGGGCGGACAAGTTGAAGGGCATGGCACTTAATAGGTTCAGCAGGGCATTGCGCCCTTCTATTTCGCTTTAGATGAAACACTAAGTACAGCCATGACTAAGTGCCTACCAGTCCTCTCTTATAAAAAGTGGTCATTGTACCACCTCTGTATATTGAGACCTGCTAAACACGCATACAAAACCAACTATCGCTGGTTATAGTATGTGAGGGAAATATGTTCTACCTCCCCCTCCTCTAGACTTTGACTTAAAAAAATCAAGAGTGGACTATCAGGAATTAATTTTCACTTATGATGTAGTAGTCGTCATAAACCGGTGACCACAACATGGCAAACTTTGATACAGTCATGGCTAAGTCCTTACCAGTTCTCCTTTAAAAAATGATCATTTGATCAAGTTCCACATTATATTTAAAAATATGTTTGCCCCCAAAGCAGACTGTTCTGCAACAAGCCTTTCAGCTAATCAAAAATTGTTCTGCAAGAGATGCATGTATATGTAGCCCATTTTGTAAGTTACATTTTTAAATTCTGTAAAGAGTAAATTCCCTTTTAATAGAAATGCTGAATATTTGGACTTTATTTTAAGACGGAAATCCCCACGATTGTTCTGCGACGTGCATCACACTTTTCACCACATTCTGCTCTGGGAATATTTGCTATATTGATTTTTTTTTATTTTTAATATGGTTTTCAAACATTAATATAAAATTTTTCATGAATTGGTTTTCACTCCTTTTCCATACAATACTTAAATAATTGGCTAACTATCTACAAAAGCAGATAGTTAGCCAATTATTCGCAAAACGTATTCTAGCAACAAATTTTATTCTAAGGGGGAAAATTTCAATGGTTTTCATTATCTTTTCACAGCTCCTCGATCTGGACTGGCTGTAAAACACTTTATTGACATTGGAGGTATGTTAATCTTTATTGAGAAATGCACTTCTGTGAACTTGTTCTCTCCATCTGTGTGATTTACATAAATTCTTTTGTAATTACTATGTTAATCAAATTGTTTATATCAGAAGGATGTAGTTGTTTAATGTGAGAGTTCATTTAAAAATTAAGTTTTAAGTGGGTTTATTGAAAGTACGTTCAGTGGTTATGTTTTTTATTTATTTTTTAATAATAGCTTTAGGGCGTTGTAATGCTAACCTGTTTTGCCGAACTCTGTGGCTCATTTCCGGTAGGTATTGTACGCAACACTTACCTTTTCTTTTTTTTTTTTCCTGGTGCCACATGGCATTAGCTGACTTGGCGCCATAATAAACTTAAAACTCATTTATTTAGTTAGTCGCCACTGGCTAGCAGGGCCCTCTTTATTAGAGGCCACTTCGTTTAAGTTAGTAGTCACTTTCGCGTTGCCACAACACATTTAAATACTGAAGCCTTAGGAGGGTTTGTTTGATCAACATTTTTCATAAAAAAATAGTAAGTAGTTTGCGGTTTCAGAATGTAACCTCCCTGCAGAGTCAAAATGGACAAGATTGCATTGGGAAACAATAAAGTGACGAGTATGATGGTGACTGAAGTCGTATTTTTAATCGCCATTCCCCGATATTTAATCTTCCTGTTGCCGGTGGCGACTGTGGACTTCAACCTGTACGCCATAAGTTGTAATTTGTGATAACAAGGATGAGTTTGGTTCTTAGTAGTCAGTTATGTGCCAAATTAGTAATTTGGAATCAATCGTAAATCACTCCCATCTCTCCAAAAACCTATGAATCAGTCTTGAGACACAAGACAGTGATTTTTTTTTTATTTATTCTGCCGAACTCTTTTCTTGCCATATGCTTTTCCATGCATAAACTCCTTTATAAATATTGTTTAAGTCAAACCTAAACGGCAATTATTTTTATCGCAGCTTGGTCTTAAACCAGGGGTGTGAGGTTTATAGAAGCAATGATTGCATTTCCTTAACATCAATTTAAAACACATTCTCATTTTTGCCTTAATCGTAAAGGTTCAGTAAAAATTGTGTTTGTCTCATCGAAAGTTTGTCCAAGATCAAACTAATCTTTTATAGTATTTTTGTTAGTTGGATGCCACACTATGAGGGCAGGGGTGTATGATGTATGATGCAGATTAGAAGCAACCGGAAGGGTTGTTTTCGAGTGAGTAGGCTAATTACGGGCATATCTATGTAAGCGTTTTATGGTTATTGAATTTTACTTTTCTATAGAATCGTGTTTTCTGTTTGAAATTTGTGAGTTTGTCAAATAAAACACCAAGTAAATTTATATATACTGATTATTTAAACTTTTTTAAACCTCATAAACATGAAATGATTTTAATCTGAGCACTTTTGAAGGTGCTTATGAGAGAGAATGATGCCATCTAGTAGTACCCAAACTTAAACGACACAAAGCGAAAATAAATGTATTACTTGCCTAAACAAAAATGTCACCACAAACCACTGTCTTAAACCTAAAATTGAGCAAAAATAAATTGGAATGGAAAAAGTAGGTATGTGTTTCTGTTGTTGCGAGGTATTTGTTGCAGTTAATTGATACTTTCGGGGATTAACTGCTCATTGTCCTGGTGTTGGTTCCCTAGGTCTTAAGAGGTTCGTATTTCTCGGGGGGAAATTGTGGGTCTCTGTGCACTGTCACCCCTTTACTGTAAGACTTAACCCAAACATGCTTTATTTAAGGAGTTATAGAGGGAAAATTACAAAATTTACAGGTTTTCTTGGAAATTTTGAAATTTTTTGTTGAACTCTAGAGAGAACACCCTTCGACAGGGTGTCTATGGATCTGGAAAAACCAGGAACGTTCTTTCTAACTGAAAAAGTCAGGGAAATTTGAAATTCATTGTTATAATAAATAGCTTATTAAAATAATTTTCCTGAACTATGCTTTTCGTACCACATTGCATACTGAAAATTTTGAAAAACTTATACTCTTGACTAAACCTCTTCCAAAAATTACCCTTTTGCACCAAAACTAATATAATTTATATAAAATTATTAAGCTTGTGTATTTCTCAAGGGGAAAAACGTTTTCCAAATATGTAACTGAAACTTAGAAAAAAAAAAATTTAGCTAAATTATCGGATC
>QLNU02003225.1:167442-178556 GCA_006491805.2 Dysdera silvatica | reverse complement strand
TATCATGATCATTAGTTATGTCAAGGCATTTTATGTGATAATGAAATTATTAAGTGGTAAACAAATATTAAAAACTGAAACATTTAGATTAAATATGTGGTTTGGTCGTGATGATCTAGTGGTCTGCTATTTACGCAGATAGGACAATTAAACTTAGGTTTTATGAGTTGTACTGTTTTTTGTTTTGCAAAACCTCAAATATCTACATCAAGAAATAAGTATGTATGATTGCATAGAATTAATAAGCGGAACTATTGACACGTAAAATTATTGCATAAGACATTGTTCAACCTGAAAACTATATTTATTTACAATTTAACAGATATTATAATCAGTATTACGTAAATCATGAAGTATATGATTATAACTAAACCTAATACCTTGGTTTTTGGAATACATGAGTATATAAATTCGTACATTTTGGTATACGTGTTAGTGGAGTCCTGGTCTTCAAAAATTACCAATTGATCTATCGAATCCATATCAGTTAAATCTTATTGAAATAATTTATCATACTAGAATGATTATCTAGTACTTTATCCTCATTGATAAAACTCTTCAAAGATTCAAATAATTCAATCGAACAAAAAAAATTCACTGATACATTCACTAAACACTTTGATAAGTACACGACTTTCTTAATTACGCTTAACCTGAGTCAATTTTTATTATAAAATTCGCTAATCCGTATCATCGTTTTCTGTTTTTACTTATATATGGTTCATCTAACATGCAATAATTTTAATTCATGATAATGCTGTTTAATACAAAATACAATAATAATAATAACAATAATAGTTATTTAAAATTCCTGACATTGCACCGTGATATTATTATTCTTAAAAACTATTTCACTATCGTTAGTGATTTGCTTAATCTATGTTAATAAAATGAGGAGGCTGCTGATGGAAAAACATGCTCATTCAATAGTCCTCCATATTCGTTGTCCACGTCTACGGTCTCAGAAACCTCTTCGAAATAAAAGATATTGCATCGTCTATTTCCCATTCCATAATACCATTCTCGCTGGCTCCGAGATCGCTCCCAAGAATATCGTTTGCTGATTCTTTGAGTTCTTTTAGCTCGACCCAATCTGTCATAATCCCTCTTTCTCCTTTTGCTTGGCCTTTTCAATCAAGGGGGAGTGTCACTTCTCTCGGCTCCCTTTCTAACCTCGAAATCTCATTGGTTTGATTTTATATAGAAAACAATAATTCTGGGCTGGTTCGAGTGACGTCATTTGAGAGACGTTTTGCTATTGGCTTGGGAGAAAGGTATTATTTTGAAACTTATTGCTTTTGCTCCCTGATAAAGTGTCATGTTGATCTGAAATTACGAGTTTGTTGTTGTTCAACTTGGTTCGCAACTTAGAATGGTAAAAAATTGAATCTTTAGAAATAACTTTTTACTTCACAGCTGCAAAAGTTCGTTCGTGACTTTTTTTTATAATTTTTCTGTTTTTAAGTTCACGTTAGCTTCTGCTTTTCTTTAGTCCTGAGTTTATATGTTAAAGTTTTGGGTATTCTACTATGATTTTATGGATTTGAGTACCTTCTTCTTCGTAAAGTCCCGCTTTTTTCTCACATAATAATTTTAGATTTTGTTTCTAGGGTCAAATCCCTAGCGGAAGCGTGAGAAAATTACCTTTGCCATCCTTTGCAATTAGTAAACAAGGATAATGTCGTGTTGATTAAAAAATTACCGTGACAGTCAAAGGCCTTCTCATAGTCAATAAATGCCACACACAATGGAAGTTCATATTCATGTGTTCTTTCAATTAATTCTCTTAATACTTGAATATGGTCCACTGTACTGAATCCACTTCGAAATCCAGCTTGTTCTCTTGGTTGAGCTGCATCTAATTTTTTCTGCAGGCGATGTGTTAGCACTTTTGTGAAGATTTTATAAATAGCAGGTAACAAGCTAATTGGTCGGTAATTTTTCAAATCCTCTTTATCACCTTTTTTATGCAAAAGAATTGTTACGTGTAACTTTTGGTTATTTTTCTTTCAGATTTATAGTAATTAGTTATGTCTTGAGTTTAATAATCTTAAACAAGCTTAAGAGCAAGTTTAAATTACAACAAGTTTAAAATTATTAATTAGGTTGGTTGGTTGTATTTTTATGTATAAAAGACAACTATGGTCATTCTGCACAAAACAAGAATTATTAATTAAAAGTCCCCTTTGAAGGGATAGGCCAATGATTTGAAATAGTGGTCGTTATTGTTATTTTATGATAATACAAAGCGAAATGTAAATAACTAAAACTTATTTGAATCAATGACATACAACCAGACAAAAATTAATTCAATATGATTATTTAATGATGAAACTTTTAATATAATAAACAAATTTCTTACTATATAAGATAAACATAGTTTCAATCATCCAAGGATACTTTTGTTAAATAAATAAAATTATAAACAAAATTTCTAAAGCAAATATTTCACAGTTACACAATATTACCTTCCAATTTTATTAAATTTCCAACTGAATTTTAGTATATAGGATAGAACACCTATTCTTAGGGGATATTCTTATAAGAGCTAGGACATTTATAAATTTATCAATTCCTCCTTTACAAAATTATCAACTTGACTCGAACATATTTCGGTCCGAGTTTAAGCTGGGATTTTTACTTCTTCCCAGGAATTTGTAATACTACTTTAAAACATAATGAATGCTGGAGGCCCAGGGTATTAATTTAAATTAAAGAAAATTGAAGGAAAGGAAATTATTTTACTTGCATATTAAGGCGTCCTCGTCTTGGCCAATTTTAGGAAGAGGTCGTTACACCATCTTTAGTAAGGGACTTTCAGACGCACACTGTTCACTTGCTGGAAGTCTTTTCTCCTGCGAAAAAAGACGCTGTAGAGGGTTACCAGCCAAGGTGATTGCACCATCCAGTAAAATCATTTCTCCCCCTGCACTTTAGCAAGGGAGTAACTTTTGGGATGTGCGATAAAGCTGGGTTCTGACAACCTAAACTTTTCCTGGACCGTAACTGTGATGTTCAAGTTCCGTGATATATCTTAGTGATGTTATGTTGATCTAGCACTTTCTCACCACCAGTTCTTGGTCTGAGTGGTCAGAGCGACGTCTGGCCAGACGTATGTTTCTTTAACTCACTTTGAGTGTATGCTTGGGAGTTCTGAATTATTTTGTAGATTTACCAGATGTAAACTTCAGCCGTATCCTCACTAGCATGTGTGTCTGGTTTATTAAATGGGCCAATTTTAGGGGAACATAAAAAAGTCAAAAAGGGGAGGTGGATCTGACTTAGAATGTAATAAATTTATGTTAAGTAGAAAAGTATCGTTAATTATGGAAAGAAGAGAGTATAGGAATTTTTAAGCGATAAAACATTGACATAAATTCTGTTACAAGTGATGTTTCTTTTACGCAAGTATTGATTTAGTTATTAGAAAAAAAGTCACTTCAAAGATGATGTATTTTCTTCAGCTGAGGTTTCTTTTCGTTTACAGGATCTCCCAAATATCAATGATAGATAAACTTTCTAGTTCTCTTGAACAGGTTTATGAAGTGTTGAACAATGGTTGTTAAAGACAATCTTTGATATAAGGGCAGCTGTTTGAGACCATGGATCCATCCAGTTGTTCAGTATAATTATTATAAATTTTTACAATACTTTAATCTGAAATTTAAAACAAATTCGGCAAAAGCGAGAAAAATAATAACAAAACTAATACATTTCTATGCAGATTAATATTTATAATCATGAGTGTGTGTCTGTTTTTTGACTGGGCCGCCTGTGTGTGTTATTTTATTTTTTATTTAATTTTTACTAAAGTTAATTCCTTAATTTCAACCTCACGGAATTACTGTTGCAGAATCCCATTGGTTTGGTATGTTACCGCTGTTAAGACATTTGGTAAAGAATTTTGCAAGTATGTCTTCTACATATTCTCCAGCTTCTTTTAGGATATCTAATGTAATACCATCATCACCAGGGGCTCTTCCTTTCTTCATACTTTTTATTGCAAATGAAACTTCTTCTTTTAAGATTTTAGGAGCTGTTCCTTCGACTATTTCAATGTCTTCGTTTAATCCACTGTTACTTTCGTATAGATTTTTGTAGAATTCTTCAACTCTTCTAAGTATTTCTTCCCTATTTCTTGTTACGGTGCCATCCTCTCCTTTTAATGCAATGATGTGTTTCTTCCCAACAGATAAACTTCCTTTAACAACCCTAAGGCTCTTGTTATTTTCAATGGCTTTCCTTACTAGCTCACAGTTGAATTTTCTTATGTCTTCTTTCATGCTTTTGCGCAGAGTTTTACAAAGTTCTATGTACTCAATCCTGGAACTGGTATTTTGATTGTCCACCTTCATATCTCTTCGCCTTTTCATGAGCTGTTTCGTCTTCTCAGATAATTTGCTATTGTGCTTTTTACAGGTTACACCACCAATTTCCCCAGCAGTTTCAACTATTGTCTTAACAATGTTTTCATTTGCTTCTGAGATGTCAACTTCTTCAATAAGTCCTTCCAGTGCAGAAAAGCGATTTTTTAATTCCAACTTGAATGCCTCGGTATTTTCTTTTAATTTCTTTAAATCCACCCTCTTACTTACTTGTTTCCTAATGAGCTTCTGTCGTTCTAATTTAGTATTTAAGTGCACTTTACATCTCACCATTCGATGATCACTTCCAGTATTAAATCTGTTCAGTACACTGCAATCTTCAATAATTGATTTCTTGTTTGCCAGGATATAGTCAATTTCACTAGTTCCCCCATTTGGGTGTTTCCATGTCCATTTTCTTTGCGGTTTCTTCTTAAAAAATGAATTCATGATGCTAAGATTTTCAGCTTCTGCAAATTCGATGAGTTGATCGCCACGTTCATTCCTTTCCCCATATCCGTATTTACCAACCGATGTCTCTCCTTGTTCCTGTTGTCCAATTCTTGCATTGAAATCCCCCATGATGAGCTTGATATGTTGTTTCCCTTTGGTGTGTAACTCTTTGATTTCTTCATAAAATTCTTCAACCTCTTCGTCGGTATGGCTTGATGTTGGTGCATATACCTGTACTATTTGAAGTTGGTATCGCTGGGTTAGTTGAACAACGAGCCTCGCTGCTCGATCTGACGTGCTTTCGACTTCAAGAAGGTAGTCTTTAATTCTTTTGTTGATTAAGAAGCCAACACCACTTGTTCTTCCAGTTTCCGTTCCTCTATAATAAAACAAATGTCCACTTTTAAGTTCCACCAACTCTTCACCTTTTCTTCTAACTTCACTGAGTCCTACAATGTCCCATTTGATCTTGTCTAGTTCCTCTTCCAATTCCTGAAGTTTTGCTTCAGAAGCAAGGGATCGTCCATTAAACGTAGCCAAGGTCAATAACAAACGGCAGCCTGGGCCATTCCAGTGATTCTTAGCACCCCCTGCTTTCATGCCACACTGACCGCTGCCTTGATCAGGATATATATATATATATATAAAGGTCATACATGGGATGGCGCCCCCTCCAACCACCCAACAATTAAAAAAAGTAACTTTAGTATTATAGGAGCTAAGTGAAGGCGTTTTACCCCCTCCCTCCTAATTTTTTTACCTCTTATTTGTAAATCTTGTGCGCGAATCTGATGTATTTACGCAGGATTTCTCAATTGGGGGTGGAAGTATTAAAATCAGAGACATTGTTGGTTCGACAACTTTACTTGTCCCCCCATCGGGTTAATGTCAAGATTTCTCCAATAGAGAGGTGAACATCCAACCCCCTTTATTTACAGGCCTGACAAATATACATATTATCATAAGCTATCCAGAAAAAAATGGGGCACATATCCTTTTGTGCGACGACAGAATACAGACCACTTCATCATATTCCATAATTTTGCATAATAAATCAGTTGCTTCTAGTTTTTCTTCAGCCTACCTGGGAGGAGGGGCTCAAACCCATCTCTGGATTCACCAATGCATATAATAAAAAACATTTTTCTGTCGCACTATTGTTGTCGAAAGCAGTTTTGTTATTCCATTTTGAAATCATTTTTTTCCCCTGTTTTGAGGCAAGTTTTAGTGCTTATTTTTTCAATTTTATTTTTCTGAACGAAATTGTGCCCTTGATGAGAATATTATTGACGTAGACGGTCTATCATAAGCAGTAAGAGTGGAGATAGGGGGCTTCGTCAGCTGCTATGGGGCGAGATTTTAAAACTAGACTCACCTGCCCACTAACCTGGGACGGATGAGCAACTCCAAGTTCATATTCGTCAATATTTACTTCATCTGGAAGTCAATAGTCCTCGATATACGACAGTTAACAGATATCGTAATGATCCGCCGAATCAATTGACAATTCTGAATCACTTAACGAATTCAAATAATCCACTGCTTAGTCAACAGTACGAAATATATATTTTTTTATTTTGTTGACAACTCCGAAGAAAATTCTGAGCAGAAACGAAATTCAATTCCTACAGGAAGAAAACTTAAGCGTTTAAAAGAAACTGAAAATTCCGAAACATGGCTTAACGAAATTGATTAAATGTTTATGTCTGGTAGACCAAAATATTTATGTTTGACAAATCGTAGAAGTACGGCCATCCGGGAATTGGCGAAACGCGGCCATACTGGGTTCAGAGAGCACACTATAACCAGAAATGGCCAATGTTCCACTTATGGAACATCAAAATTTAAATGTCCTTCGTGTGCTATTTGATCAAGTTATTTCATTTTTTTACTAATTTAGTATTCCTCCACCTTTTGTAAATCTTTAGAAAAATTGACAGTTAATATTTTCTAGAGGAAGTGAGAAAAAGTAAGTATTTAATATCAGAAGTTTAAATTGCCTCAAATTGGACAATTTCGACAATTTATAAAAATAACAACGATCAGATAAATAGTCTTGAAATAATTCAGGAATACGTTTCAATCTTTTATTTAATTGAATAAATTATCATTTCATTTAAAAAAGTTAATTTAAATTGGTGAAAAAAATATATTCAAATTTTGTTCCATTTATGGAACGTTGGACATTAAAAGGTTAAAGAGATGTTTACTTTTTTGAATTCGAAGCAAAAGCATTGGAAAAGCAAAAGTAATAAACAGATAAACAAGACGCTGGAATTCTTCGTTGAAGAGATATAATTATTGGTCTGAAATGTCTGTTCGTTTTGTCCAAAATTAATCACTCATACAATGTTCCATTTCTAGATAAATTTTTTTACTAACTTAGCACCAAAATTATTCGTTGCCCTTTCTTTTAAAGCATTTTTAGTTTCTGTTGATCCGATAGCGTTATATTTGAATTTGGCAAAGATATTTCATGTCTGTGGAGTGCGTCTCTGTGTCTTGACCCAATATCGAATAAAGGGATGAATTACAGACTGCAACAAAAGGAATATACCAGTTGCAATGGGCGATATTATCACGAGAAAGAATATTAATCATGAACACAACTGACAAAACTTTTCCTCCCTTTTTTTAGTAGAATGATAAATTGTCAAGTTCTATTTCGAAATAAGCGTAAAAAAAGAAAGATGACGACTGACAATGAATTCAGTTACGATGATGGATTACGGACATTGAATTTGAGATGTGTGACTCAATCGGGGTTTCGCAATCATTTTTCGGAAAAAAAGTTAACGAATAGCTATTATGTTCTTATTATCAAACGATCTTCACTTTCGATACGAGAATGAAATGTGGAGATATTTTATTCCCGACATTTCTCCAACACTTATTCCTTTAAATCGTTTGGCGTCATATTCTTTAAAATGAAGCGACAGTAAAAAGCACAGTGAGGATAGTTACTGCTGTTACGACGTCAGAAAGTTGTCTACTTCCGCATAATTCCGGGCTTGACTGCCGAGGTGATATAGGCTGGTCATTGGCGTACACAGGGATGGGGGGTGTTAATGGGGGTTGTAATCCTGCCATTGCGGTGAATTTTTGTATATTTAATATAGGAATATGTGAGTTGTAGCTCTGTAACCCCCCACATCGAGCCTATAACACCTCCCTTTCGAATTTTCTACGTACGCCTATGAAACTGGTCATCGTGGTTCCCGATGATTCTGGAAACTGTTAGTCCCTATCCTCAATAAAAACCATATTGGGTTCATGAGGTTTGAGAAGTAAAGTCAACTCGTTTAGAGCGTTCATACACGCTAGTCATTTACTACTCACAGCATAGATTTCCCTCGCTGCAGCGGTCTGTTTAGAACGACAACCAGAACCTTAGATACCCTTTCTCGTCTATAACTGTTGACAGAAAGAAAACATCCAATAAATTATGGCAGCATATGCACTCATTTTCTCGAACAAGAAGACGCAGGTTTTCTAGTTACGCTTTCTTCTTATCTGCATAACGCATGCGCACGGAGTCTTTTTCTGACACGGAAAATAAAATCCCATGACCACCTGTAAGCTATTACCAAGTTTGATAACATTTGGTCCAGTAGTTTTCATTTTATGGCCATTTCAAAGTGGAACTTTAATTATAAAGACCCTGTATAATATGCATATTTAATACAAAAATCTAGTCCTTTCAGGGTGCAGTCAAAATTACGATTAATGCCGAAGGAGATCAGCCGGCCTGCATTTGTCATGTTGGGAATCAAAGATTAAAAATTATTTTGAAAGGGGATGATTTTTTAATTTACGATGAAAAAGAAAGGGCACTTTTACCAATAAAGTTAAGTTCCTTCATTAGATAACGAACTCCTTTTCCAAAATAGTTGTTTAATTCGCAAAGAAAATGACATTCTAACCAGTAGCAGTTCTAGACAAAAAATTGAGGGTGAAAAACAATATTTATGTCAATTGTTCCTCAATAATGCATTCATTGTAATCTAAAATAAAAATCCCATTATATTTCTTTTTTTAGAGAGGAGGGGGAGGGGGGCACAAAACGGCCCAGAACCGCTGTTGAATCTGACTTGTAAGAAATCTTTATTAATAAAGGGAAGTTCCTTTATGAGCTAGTAAAGAAATACATTGAAAGAGAAAGGGTTCTTAATCTATAAAGAAAAGTATCTAAGCAATAAAGGAAGATTTCTTTGCTGGAAAAGAAAACTTTTCACATCTCTTAAAAGTTATCTTTACCAACTAAGAAAGTTCTCGTTATCAGAAGGGAAAGTTTTCCGACTCCTTAAGAAAGTTTTTTTACCAACTCAGGGAGTTCTCTTTACCAGAACGGAAAAATTTCCGACTATGTAAGAAAGTTTATTTACCAACTCAGAAAGTTCTCTTTATCAGAACGGAAAACTTTCCGACTCCGGGAGAAAGTTTTCTTTACTAATTAGGAAAGTTTTCTTTATCCATCGGGTCAGCTAGTTGCCCTTATCGATAAAGAAACCTTTCTGAATTTTTTTTACAGTGTAGAAATTAGTAGTGTACAGGTAGATAAACTTAATGTGATTTTTAAAATCTTCTCCTTAAAATGTTTAACTCTAAAAAACCAACAATTTTAAAAAACGACTTAACCACTAACGTCAAAAATTTATTTAAACCTTCAGTTTAATATCTAATTCCATAAAACGGAAAATCGCAAAAAAAAAATCAAGCTGATCTAACTTTATGCTTATCTGGGCTTTAGCACTTTAAATTCACTGTTTAGGGTAATTAAAAGGTTCGTTATTTTTTGGAAATAGTTTTTTTGGACATCAACAGAGGGTTATCATTGAAATTTTAAAATAAGGAAAGCAGATGATCTTATACATCATACAATTCAAAAAAATTGTCGAAGGCATTTGGCATATTGCCTAACTTTTGCGTTTAAAACATTTTTTCATTTTATTTTAAATATTATCTCTGTTCTGTTTGCGCATTTTTAAATTAGAATCATCAGCTCAGGCAAAAGCGTCTTTTTTGTAATGGTTGATATCATTAGCTTGACTACAAACTCCGTTTTTTAAACAAATTCTCTTCCTAGAATGTAATTTTGCTTAATAATCTACGACTATTTAGTTTTTCTCGAATCGACAAGAATCCCTGAGAAACATGTTCTTTAATGGATTGAGTTAAATGGGTATTTTTTCATGAAAAGAGGTGCATTGAGAGTGAATTCATGATTGAAAAGGCATTTTCTGGCTTCAGCAAAAATAGAAAGTTATATAAAACGAGCCAATTAATTTGTAAGACTCTTGTGAAATTGAGGAAAAAATAATTTTGGTTTTTAAAACCGAAATTGTTTGTTTCGTAGTCTCAGCTTTAATTCTAAAATGAAGAAATCTGGAAGTGTGTCAGAGGTTGTCAAATTATTCAGTGACCGATTCAAAGAATAGTTCCGCCCATTTGAATTAGATGGCTAGATTCTTCACTGGTTTTCACGAGGAGAGGATCTCGGAAACATGGCTCATCTTTAGTACTCTACAGTAGTAAATCACAGAGGTCAGATTATTCCGTCTTTTTCGTAGTCCCGGGTTCAATTTCAAAATGGAGGGAAGCTGGAAGTGAGTCAGAGGTTGCCAAATTATTCAGTGACCGAATCAGATAATGATTCTGATCACTTGTATCAGATGGATAGATTCGTTCACTGATTCTGTCCGTGACTGGATTTGGGAAACATGGCGCGCCTTTAGTGGTCTATATCAGCAGATTACTGTGGTCGGATTATATCGTCTGTTCCGTATTTCTGAGTTCAATTACAAAATGGAGGAAAGCTGGAAGCGAGTCAGAGGTTGCTAACTGATTCAGTGACCGGACCAAAGAATGGTTCTTCTTATTTGTATTAGATGGATAGATTATTCACTGATTTCATCGGGGAACGGAACAGGGACCATAGAGACATGGCTTATCTCCAGTGGTCTACGTCACAGGATTGCTAAGGCCAGATTATGTTGTCTGTTCTCTTTTATTTGGCATATGATTTTTTTTTACATCTGTAAATCTCCAAACTAGAGTTTTTCAAAGGAAGTTCCGTGAGGGGTCTTCAGGATTTCTATAACTGTAAAACACACCACCGATCATGCTAACCTTAACCTTCCGTTATATATATGAAATAATTTGTGGATGAGTTTCCTGAACATTAGTTTAAGGGTTTCATCTGGGTAAAAAAGGTCGAAAAAAAGCTGATGTAAGCAACTCAATATATTTGCATCTTATACACGTCATTACTAACATATTGAGTAAGCTAAAAACAAT
>QLNU02003225.1:139734-165165 GCA_006491805.2 Dysdera silvatica | reverse complement strand
CCCCAAATGAAGAAAAAGTATGAAATAGGAATAAATTTTTTTGGTACTTACTTATTACTTAATTATTTTACAAAATCACTGCTGAAAAAAAGAAATTAACGTAAATTACTATTATTATTATTTCAATAATCGGGAAAGGCTAATGAATAATAATTAAAAACTATATATTACAAGTGTCCAAAATCTTATTAATCTAGATTTAGAGAACACTTTTCTGGGCTTCCGACTAGCAAAATTAGTCTGGTAGGACCGGGCTCCCCACAGCACAGGCCCTTAGATATCATCCTCCCCACCCCAGGCTGCAGCCCCTGCTCGGTGTGACTTTTAAAAATTTATTTAAAAATTACACATCCGCCCTAAAAAGATGCAAAAATATGCATTAGGTGCTGAAAAATGTTCTATTGTTAGGGCCGAATTATATTACGGATAAACAAGACAAATGTCTAGGGTCCTTTTTTCAGGGGCCCGGCGCTGTGAAGGCTCAACGCTACTTCAAAATTGTAGCCAATTAGACATTTTCACTAGGGCAGTAATTTTATCGCGGCACGTTCTTCCCTGACGTTTTGAGAGAGGTTCGGAGTTTTTTGGGTGTACATTTCCTACAAATTTGTTACCTGCACCGACTTTATCTGCCAAGTTTAAATTTTAAATTACAGAACGGATTTAGCGAGCGATTGGATATAAGCATTTTCGTTGGTTCTAAACTCCTCGTTATGTACGGATCCTGTGTAATGACACGGGCTTAATTTATATTACGTAGGGCTAGAGAAATCTATTAAAAAAAAACAAACAAAAAAAAAACGGTAGTTCCTTTGAATTTTAGCAACATTATTTGGAATCATATTTTCGCTTTCAAAATACTTTGGAGTAAGTTGCCGACCTTTGATCTATAATTCATTTGTTTGAAATATATATATATATAAAATACAGTAAACCCACCGTAAGGAACACCTCTCAGATACGGTCACCTTCTCTTACGAGCTTTTTTTTTTTTTTGTCCTGTGAGCATCCGCTAATGGGAGATCTCACTGTACACGCAGTGCATAATAATACATGTAGTACATAAGCATGTAAACGTACATCGGAAAACGTAAATTCCAAACTTATATTTCAGCAAAATGACAATATGGTCATTGGTAAAGCTGCCCTCGAGGTCCAGGTGTGGGGTCTATAACACTCTCACCTTCAATGCCACGTACAGGGTCGAATTAAGATTTCTCTAGCCCTACGTAATATAAATTAAGCCCGTGTCATTACACCAGAGGTGTTCCTTATGGTGGATTTACTGTAAATTTACATTCAGACTGACCTCCTGAACGACCGTTCATTCTTTCCATCAACTAGCCGCCAGTATTCATAAAGGTTCGTGCTGTGAGCAATTAACCTGCGATCAGGCGCACGGATTAGAGGAAAGCGAGAACGCGCGCGGGGTGCTTTGCACCCCATCTGATTATATAGCATTATTTCATTAAAAACGTCCAATTTTACGGGGAACAGTAACTGGAATTTTCACTTTGTTACCCTACCCCAAAGATTGTGACTTTGAAGGCAACAGGAAAGAGTTTGGCCAGTTTCAGAAGCAAGGGTGGACGGTTCTTTTAACATATTGTAAGTTGTGGGATGTGAAACATCCCGCGGGTTAATATTGTTAAAGTGCCTGCTGCAAACAAGTAAAAGTTTGATATTTGTTATTCTCAAACCCTTGAACCTATAAATACGCATTGATATAGTAAAAGACTAGCGGTGTTTGAGTTTGTATTGTTAAACGTTGTAAACTGAACGCCAAGTTCCCTTTCACTGTATCAGGTACATAATAAAAGATCCACTTAATTGGCATTAATAGTTGGACAGTAACATGAACATTCACAATTTTATGAATATAGGCTGTCGATGCTGGTATGTACAGCATTATTTGAACCAGACTTTTAGCCACTCTGGGGCGTGGACACAGTTGCCCCATTTAGCTATTTGCATATACATAGAACAATCCCGAATGCCCTGTGCGTTGCCACAGTTGCCCCTTCATCCTGTCTACAAGCCTGATTTGGACACAGCATCTTTAGAAGGTTTCAGCCCTACAGTGGAGTAGTTGTAATGCGGGTTCGATTCCAATAATATCGTATAATGGGTGCCGCCTTTCTTCTCTCTGTTGTCCGGAGTTCAGTTCCTTGAGCAATAGAGGTTCAAATTCGTCAGAAAAACTGTACGTTCTGGCACAACCTTACATTAGTTATCCCGTCAAATGTAAACGAACTAAAAGTTTGCCGCTCCCTGTACCAGTTCTATGAAATAAAGGAAAATCTACAATACTGTACGTGATAACAGTATACGAGGTGGTTCGTAATCAATGGAACAAACTGAAAGGGGTGGTAAAGGACGCCAAATAAGCCATATTTGGCAAAATTCCCATATTCATCCCACAAACGAATCAGTTTGGCTGTAGAGCGTCACTACTCTTGACGTCGATGTCGTTGCTATGTAGGCCATTACGGCAATAAAAGAAAAATTTAATGCATAAATTAAGCGATTGACCATACTGCAGAGACAAAGAAATCCGGAATTCCGTTTTCTGATTTTGATCTGTGTTACTGTTTAGTGAAAATAAGCCTAAAACTGCCTTTTTTAACACACTAGAAAAGAGTTGGGAACTCCCAAGTATGTGTAACAGGTGAAGAACATCAAAATAAACATTTTTTGTTCAGTGAATTTTTTTCCAAAAATTAGCCGTTCGGGCACTACAGTGAATTTAGTATTTGCATCCACCACATTCAAGGTTTTCACAAATGGCTACAATGCGCCATTTCACAAAGTTTTAAAATTATTTAATGTCAACGGATGTCGATAGCTCTCTCTATTTAGGGGATTTCTAAAATCTGTTAAATTCACCGGAATTGTATGTGTAGAATTCAAGGTTGCAACTGAAGTGGCGGATTCTGCATATATAATTCCGGTGAATTTAACTGATTTTAGAAAGTCGCCAAATAGAGACCCGAGGTCCGTTGATATTAAATAATTTTAAAAATTCTTGAAATGGCACATTGTAGCCCTTTGTAGAAACCTTAAATGCAGGATCCAAATACTAAATTCACTGTAGTGCCTGAACGGCTAATTTTAGACAAAAAGGCACTGAATAAAAATTGTTTATTTTGATGTCCTTCACCTATTGCACATACTTAGCGTTTCACAACTCTTTCCCATAATACACTCTTTAAGCATAAATCTGCCTTTTTTTTACCACACTGCAGTGTGGTAAAAAAAAAAGGCAGTTTTAGGCTTATTTTCACTAAATCGTAACACAGATCAGGATCAGAAAAGTCAATTACGGATTTTTTTTTGTCTCTGGTGTATTATTAGGTCACCCAATTTATGAATTAAAATTTTCTTTTAATGCCGTAATGGCCTATGTAGCAACGACATGAACGTCAACAATAGTGACGCTCTACAGCCAAACTGACTCGTTTGCGGACACGTGGATTTCGCCAAATATGGCTTATTTGTCATCCTTTACCACCCCCTTTCACTTGGTTCAATTAACTATCTATAAAAAGAAGTGTAATTATATTTAGAAAAAAAAAGTGTAATTATATTTAGAAAAAAAAGTGTAATTATATTTATAAAAAGAAGTGTAATTATATTTTCCTTGTATAAAAAGAAGTGTAATTATATTTAGTTAATATGCAAATGTGACAACATCCATAAGAACTAATTTAATGACCCAGACAGGTATTGCAGTAATAACGCCTGCATCTAGCATCCTGTTAATCTGGGTGTCACTCCCGAAGGTGCGCCCCTCCACCGTAAACAAAACCAAAAATATCGTTTAGCTGCTAATTGAATTCCCGGAGTTAGTTCCTTAGTATTAAGAGGTTCACATTCCTTGGAAAATCGTAGGTACACTGCCTTACCGTGGCGTATGACAATACATTCGTTTGTAGTGGCATAAACTCGGGTTTGACTCTCGGTGGTGTCGTACAACGAATGCCGCTTTTCTGCTCGCCGTAGTTCGGGGTGTGGTTCTCTTGGCGCAGAAATTTGGATACCATAGAAAACTGCAGGTCCTGTCTCCAGCATGACCGTTACTATCTTCGTGCCGTAGAAAAAGTCACAAATCGATTAAGTTCCGTAAACGTCACGAGGAATCACTGTCAAAGTCTTATAGCTTCCAAGGGCGTTCATGTATTGCATTAACGTTTCAGGAATTTTACATGGGACATTTTGTTTTGTGCTTCTGCTTCTCCCATTCGTATAATTTGTGTAAGATTTATATAAAGCCGTAGCCAGACTGGGGCTATAGGGTCCTTCTCTTGGCTGCTGCAAATTTAGTCAATAAACGGGAGACGGTATTTCCAGCAGAAGACAGCTGCGAGCTATATATGATACATATGTGTTTATAAAATTGTAGCTATCCAAAGATCTTAGACTTCCCCAGGCTAAGGAGATTCGGATCCCTTGAAAAACGATGGGTTCTAGAGCAGTATGACCTGTCAGATGGTCTTGAGCTATAAACCACAAAGGAATAGACAAGCATTGTTGAAATTCATGAACCGTTAATAATGAATAATAATGATAACCATTTAACGTAGGCGAGCTTTTCCAGATTTAACAACAGACTTGAAAAAATAAAAAACTTAAATATAATGAAATTTCCTTGGCAAAAAATTACCCTTTATGTTCTTACGTTGTAAGTGCAAAAATCAACTAACCAATTGCTAATTTCCTTAGACAGATTTTACACAAATGTGCAATATAAACAAGTACAATTTCAGTACCGCTGTGCCATTTTCAAACCGAGGCATCTCGCTCTCTATCGTTCCTTGTCCCTCTTTCCTAAAAACGTCCTCCTTTGATAAAATCAAACGCCACATGGATCTCTGCCTGTTTCACTATCGCGCAAAATCTATGTCAATAAAAGCCTGTTCTCCCAACAAGCGGAGACTTCACCACCACGCCAAATAGCTGAGGGACCGAAACGTGCAATTCATCTCTTGAACTAAAGTAAGTTCTCTTGAATTTGTAGGGACTTTATCCTTTATTTGCCAGACTTAATAATTCGTCGTTTGTTTAATGCAGTTTTATTAATTTGTCGTTAAAATATTATTTATCATATTTGTGTACAAGTATTAATGTATTAATTATTAACATGATCTTAGGATGATAAGATCACGAAACGTTCGAATTTAAAAGAAAAAAGAAAGAAAAAGTAGTTCATGATTATTTTGGAGAGGTTTTTGTTCTTGAGCAAAAAGATATTTTTTCTTGTCTCAAGTTAAGTGTTCTTTTCGACTTGCTGTGTAAATTTTTATTATGCTAATCAAACTCTTTAAGACGTTGTTTTGTATGGAGTTGTTATTCTATAAATCCTTCTGATTCTTTTGGAGTCACTGATCATGACAACCCTACAAACTGAGGTAAGTAAGGGAACATGGGCTCTGTAATGGTGCCTTAGCGAGGCGTTTGGCCAGGGGTGGGTTTAGAGGTCATTCAAGGGAGGCGATATCCCATGGGACCTTTACCTTGTATCTTTTCAATGTTAAATTTTCATTCAAGGGAGGGCGATCGCTCCCCCGCCCCATTAAATCCGCCCCTGCGTTTGGCTATCATGCAGTTATTCCGGGTTGATTTCAGCCGGTACCTAGTGTGGCTACGTCTTTCTACAGATTGACACTCTGGAGTTTAATCGTTTAGGCTAAAGAGATTCGGGTTCCTCGGCAAACTGTAGGTCCTAGCATAATATGACCTTGGTTGTCCTTGCGCCATAAAACACAAGGAAGACTTATGATGGCGTAGCGGGAACGCGTTAGTCTATCTTACCCTTAACCGGGATTCAATTCCAATGGTGCCCTAGACCGCGTGCCCTTTCCGTTTACCGTAATCCGGAATTTCGTTCCTGGGAAATAGAGGTTCCGACCCCTAAGAAAACGGTAGGTCCTAGCACAGTACGACCTTCGTTCTCCTTGCGCCATAAAACACAAAGAAGCCTTATGGTGTCGTAGCAGTAACGCGTTCTCCTATTGCGGCCTTAATCCGGATTCCATTCCAATTGTGCTCTAGATCGCCTGCCGCTTTTCCGCTTAGAGTAATCCGTGATTTCCTTCCTAGGCAAAGGAGGTTCGGACTTCTAAGAAAATTGTAGGTTCCAGCACAGTGTTACCTTGATTGTCCTTGTGCCACAAATCACAAAGAAGCCCTATGGTCGCGTAACGGTAACGTGTTCTTCTATCGTGCCCTTAACCCGGATTCAATTCCACTGGTACCCTAGACCGCCTGCCCCCTTTCCCACTTACCGTAATCCGGGATTTTGTTCCTAGGCAACGGAGGTTCGGACTTCTAAGAAAATTCTAGGTTCCAGCACAATGTGACGTTGGTTGTCCTTGCACCACAAAACACAAAAGAAGCCTTATGGTCTCGTAGCGATCACACATTCGCCTATCGTGCCCTTAACCCGGATTCAATCCCAATGGTGCTCTAGACCGCGTGCCCCTTTTCCGCTTTCTGTAATCCGGGATTTTGTTCGTAGGCAACGAAGGTTCGGACTGCTAAGGATATTATAGGTCCCAGCACAATGTGACCTTGGTTACCCTTGCGCTACAAAACATAAAGAAGCCTTACATTCGCGTAGCTGTCACGCGTTCGCCTATCGTGCCCTTAACACGGATTCGATTCCAATGGTGCTCTAGACCGTGTGCCCCTTTTTCGCTTACTGTAATCGTGGATTCCGTTCCTAGGCAACAGAGGTTCGGACTCCTAAGGAAATTGTAGGTTCCAGCACAGTGTGACCTTGCTTGTCCTTGCTCCGCAAAGAAACCTTATGGTTGCGTAGCTGTCACGTGTTCGCCTATCGTGCCCTTAATCCGGATTCAATTCCACTGGTGCCTTAGACCACGTACCCCTTTCCTGCTTACAGTAATCCGGGATTTCGTTCCCTAGGCAACGGAGGTCCGACTCTTAAGAAAACTGCAGGTCCCAGTACAGTGTGACATTACTTTACCTTGCGCCGTAAAAAATAATCGAATAACATGCAAATAAACCGAGCATATGGTCTTAAGAGACGTCGTTGGGGATGACAAAGCACTTCTCAATGTCCTTTGAACAGTTATTTTCTTTGAAAGCCCTTCAATGGTTTAGAAATATCATGTTCGTTCATCGTGCCGTCAGATTTGATTTCAATGGTACTATATAGTACATTCATTTCTTAAGAAGTGGAGATTCAGGTTCTCTGGAACACCGCAGGTTCCCTCGCAACATGACCTTGAATGTCCTTGGGTCGAAAAATAAGAACACATGATTTTTTAAAAATTAAACTACTGAAATAAAAGCACCAACTTACTTGAAATCTGGTGGTTATAAGTGTAATGGTACATTCACTGATAGTGTTGAAACTTTTTTTTTTTAAATTTACATCTTAGATTGCTAGGTATCGAAGATGGGAGTGTGAGGCTTATCGGCACGTTCGAGCCAACCACAAAATTACGATACGAAAAAATAACTCTCCAGTTTACCGCAATGCTGCTCAAAGTGTGGTCCATGGCAGGGTATTAAGTGGGTTCGCTGGGTTTCTAGGAACTATCGCAAGAAATAATAATGAAATAGAGAATTCACCGACAAACCTCGGAAAAGTGTCCATCCATCACTATTAAAATCTTGATGTCACACCCTCCCGAATGTTTAAACAATTTAAGAGTTTTATATTAGAAGGTAAAACCACAATACTGGATGTTTTCAATATTTTAATAATGATATACAGAACACAATTATTTAGATTGCAAATGGAAGTCGTCCTTAGGGACTAACATTATTCGCCAGAGTTCGGCAAGCTCAGTTTGAAACACTATATTTTCAATTTTCTCCCAGATAAAGTCATAGAAAACCACCTCTCATTTCCTGGTTGTTTACAACAAGTAATGAAAATTTTAAGGGAGTTGGCGAGAATATAAAGTTTAAGAAACACTTATTACTTAAAGTTAAAGAAACACTTATTACTTAAAGTTAAAGAAACACTTATTACTTATACTTAAAGTTAAAGAAACACTTATTACTTATACTTAAAGTTAAAGAAACACTTATTACTTATACTTAAAGTTAAAGGAACACTTATTACTTATTTTTTTTACTAAAGAACTTCACGTCAGCCTAACAAAGTTTAAGAAACATTGCACCATACTAAAGATCTTCTCATCAGCCTAACCAGTGTCGTACTGATAACCCCCGCAAGGGGGGGCCCCTCAGGAAAAAGGGGCCCCCTTTTGTCATCGTTTATTTTTCATAAAACTTATAATTAAAAAAATATTATTATTATTACATTTTTAGTTAATAAGGATTTTTTTTAATCTTTAGGTAAAATATAAAATAAAATGAACGGTTTCCAATTGTGGCAAACTCATTACGCGTCAGGTCTGTAGCCAAACCGGGGCCAGCAGGGGTGCAGCCCCACTTCCCCCATGCTTGTACCCCAGCTTCTTCATCGAGCTATTTACACATATGTAGAACCATCGTCGGGTGCCCTGGGCCCCATATGCCCATTGCCTTGATACAGTTGACCTTTCGTCCTGGTTACAGACCTGTTACGCGTATTTACTTTAGCTGATTTTATTGCCTTTAAAATTGAACTCAACATCCGAAAATTATGAAGTCTGGACGAGTTTTGAAGCTATAGTATACGCTTTGCATCAGAACCCTACTTCGTGAAACGGTGACTAATAGACATGTTCTGTTTAAAATATTGGAATGCGTCGCCGGTTAATTTCTTATAGAAGACACACACATATATATTTTTTTTCCATATATGCATGTATAGATTAATTTTCGCAAAAGAGGTCCCAAGATATTATGGCAGGGAGGGGGCCGAGATTTTTCATTACGCTACTGAGCCTAACACAAAGGTTGAGAAACACTACACTATCCTAAAGATTTCCTCATCAGCCTAACACAAAGATTAAGAAACACTGCACTATCCTAAAGATTTCCTCATCAGCCTAACGTAAAATTTAAGAAACATTTCACTACCTTAAAGATCTCCATAGCAGCCTATGCGGACAAATTGGAATGAACAAGAAAGAGTGTTAGAAGTCAACTAAAAAAGTTTTTCCTGTGGTTTTATGCTAAAAGGACAGCTAAGACCATGCTATGTTCAGACGTAAAATGCAAGCGAAAAATTTGCACGTAAAATCTCATTCTAAAAATTAGTTGCTAAATAATATTCTTTTTATCATGAAAACGCGCCTGGAGGGGTTGTGATTCATGGGCTCGCTAAGATGGGTTCGAATCCTAGTGAGCTTGGCGATGTGCAGTAAATGTATTATATTACAGTTTAGATGTCATGTTAAGATGTCGGTTCCGCCCCATAAACGTAATAGTACAGTCTTGGGACGTTAAATACATAAATGCGGAAGAAAAAGTTTTGCAAAACTTGGTACGTTTATTGTCTTTGTGAAAGAGGCTGGAAATTCTGGCACCCAACCCTTTATTTGAGATTATTTTTATAACACAAGAAAAGCAAAAACCATCTTGAGGTAGAAGCACATCCCAGCCGTGGTTGCAAAATGGTCCAAAGTAAGCGGAAAGTACATACAATGTACTTCTCAAAGTGATGATATTGACAGATAGAAATATTAACATCGTTACTAAGGTAGAGATTAGAACCAGGGGCGAAGGAGAGTATTTCCCATGGTCTTGGAATAACACCCTTCATTTATCATGAAAGTTGGAATTTTTTACAGTGAAAAAATATATTTTAGGGGTCCATGACCCTTATGATCTCCCCCCTGTGTCCGCCTTTGATTAGAACGACACATTATATTAGCTGGGTGCGTACCATATACGAGTTACCATGTACTAGTATGGTATTAGTACTATGTACTAGTTCCGTTCTCTTCGTCCTGAGGTTGCGTAGCGGTAACACCTCTTTGGCTACCATGCCGACAATCTGAGCTTGATTCCAAATGATACTGAAGGCTTTTTGTTCCCTACTGAGCTGTAGTTCGGTGTTTTATCTTCTTAGTGACAAAAGTTTAGATATTCCTCGAAAAAGTGTAAGTTTTAGTTCAGCACGTCCTTAGTTGGCCATTAAATGAACAGAATATTTTGGTCCCTTTGTAGGCATCAAGAACCGTATACAACAAAAATTCTATTAAAACTGAACACTACGTAAAATGGCGGATTTAGCAACTGACACAGTAGACCTACGTCTGCAAATTTTCGATGAAAAGTTTGTCCCCGAAAAGTTTGCAACGGCAGAGTTGAATTTTTGGTGACTAATTATTAATTTTGAATCGTGCAAAATTCGCGAATGCGTGCGAAAAGACGAAGTTGGGCGTCAAGTTCAGAATTTGACAATAGCATCAAAATCTCTACTATGCTTCTAATTATGTCTGATGAGAATAGGCAGCAAATTATGTCAGCTTACAGGCGGAAAAATATGCGACAGCCTACTAGCTGACAAATCGTAAATACACCTCTGGTTAGTTGTCACCTGGGGGATAGCATGGAATATTCATAAAATTTAGTCTAACTTTCGAAAACTTAAACCATTTCTAAAATGGATGATTCTGAACGGCATGGGAAAAATATAAATTAAACTTACTCAAAATTTTCACTTATAAAATTAATTTGTTGACGATGTCGTAGATATAGTCCGTTCTCGGAAAATTGGCGGGTAGTACCCTTAGAATTCAAGGGAGCTGACGTCACAGACGGATTATTTCATTTCAGTAGAGGGAAGGGCGTCTTTCATAGATGGTTTTTCACGGGCGAAAAACCAGTTATGAAAGACACCCTTCCCTCTACCGCAAAGAAACAAGCTGTCTATGATGTCAGCTTCCTTGAATTCTAACGGCACTATCCGCCAATTTTCCGTGAACGGACTATACCAGTGAAACAACAAAATAAGTTCAATTTTCTCACATTTGTACTGTAGATAAAAGACTCTTTCTCTCCTTCAAAACCATATGGTCAATAAATGATTAAAATTTCATGACTACAGTCAAATTTTTTTTGTGTGTGATTTCAGGTTATGCTTTTGGTACATTTATGTATGTTTAATCAATTTGGAACTTCAACCGTTTCAGCCCTTGTCTGACTATTCAGTTTCGACGAAACGTCTGATTTTTTGGTTGGTGATCCTACAACTGGCGAGATAAATTAAAAGCAGACGAAACTGATTTAAACGATAATTGTTCGGTTATTATTACTTGTCCATTTCATAAATGGTCAGACACTGCATGTGGGATTACGTATACTAAGTAACAAATAAAATGTGTGCACATAGATTTAATTCGTGCGTTTTAAGTTGGTAAGTGAAATTGTTGTAATCAAAAATTGCAACAATTGATGACAAGGATTTTTACCAACTCTTGACAAATTACCTACAACAAGAAATGGTTGTAAATCGCAGGCTTTAAATGTACAAATACAGTTGTAAGAAATGAAATTCTTTTAGTATGAGGAAAGAAAGAAGAGGTAGAATCTCCACTTGGGGATCAGAGCTGTGTTAGAAGAATTCCGCGTTGGGTTCTGGAGGACATGGTCCAGTGTGGAGCATCACGTCTAAACTTCACTGAAAGCGTTGCACGTTTCAAATTTCTGGGAGGCCAAAAAAATTGTGGAAGGGTTTGGCAAGAAGATATGGCTATCTATGGAGGTGGGCTGGGAAAATAATACAGAAAAAATACAGGTTGTGAAATAAATTCTTTTTAATTGGGAAAAGAAAGAAATTAGGAGAATCTCCACTTGGGGATCTAGGCTGTGTTAAGAAGAATTCCATGGTTCTGGTGGACCTTGGTCCAGTGTGGAGCATCACGTCTAAACTTCACTGAAAGCGTTGCACGTTTCAAATTTCTGGGAGGCCAAAAATTGTGGAAGGGGTTTAGCCAAGAAAGATATAGTATCTATGGGCAATCGACTGGGAAAATATGCATAGGGGGCGGGTATTACCCAAGGGAAAATATAGATACACAGTGTAACTTGGATAACTCGAATTTTTTCTTCTGTCTTGCAAATAAAAAAATAAAAAATTAAGTATGCAAATTTTTCTAATCAGAATTTTTCTATAATTCGAAAGAAGTTTATGGTGTTTCCTATTTCAGTTTCACATTAATGAAGTTTGGTTGTATTTATACCGACTTACGTTTGAGTTGCGATGATTTTTATAACCCAACAGATTAAAGTTTTTCTGGAGTCATGGAGAGTTTTATAGGAATTCTTGATTTTCCATACACAAAAGGATATACGCAGAAAGTTTTAGGAGTGTGTAAGGATATCTTGTTATGGATTAGCTGCGGTCTTAAAGAAGCGAAATTCCTCTTCGCGACGAATATAAGCTAACTATCACATCTATGAATGGATGGCTGAAGATTCTTTTCATAAAAATATGCTGGGTTGAGGATTTACAACGTCAAGAAAGATTCTTTGTGGCGTCTATAAAACGCTTGTCTATTAGTATATGGTTTTGCATGGAGAACCCGAGAAAGGCTAATAATCTTATGGGGTGGACCTATTCAAAGTTAGTGCATTTATTTTGACTTACAGTTTTATATTCTGGCTTGTCCATAAATATTCCAGGCTGTTATGCACATTTTCGTCAGCAAAATCTTTGGTACTTGTTGTCGGAATTAAGTCTGTAAAGCACGGAGCCAATTTAAAAGCTCTTAGTTACTCGTTAGGCTTCGATTTAAGAGGTTTCTTGAGTTGAGTCTTTGTTACGCTTGGAAAAAAAGAGCAAGGACTTTTTTGATATTTTTCTGCACAAATATTTCCTTTCTTCTTGATGGATTCAGTGTCCATGAACGTGTGACACCAAGAATAAATGCGCTTAAATAATAATTTATCGTTCTTAATTATAAGCAGAAATCAGTTTCCACTCCCTCTCTCCACCTTTGCATTTGAGCGACCGTGGAAACTGTGATAACGTGATTCTACTACTTATTCTATCTGACTGAATGAAAGGCAAGGACGACATCTTAGTTTCATCTGCAGAGGAAGTCTCTTTGTACCATCAAAGTTTTTTCCACGTATTTCATCCTGAGAACGAACAAGAATTTTTTCAACAAAATTGTTTTCTGACATGTCTTACGAGTAGTTCAGATTTCCTACTTACAGAAACATCACGTGAGCGAAAAGTGGAACGCCCATCTCCTTCAGATATCTTTCGTGTTTCTCAATTCTGGATTTATAAATATTTGTCATGGACCCCTACTTTTAATCCAATAACCTCCTGGAACAGACAATCCAAAGTACGTGACGTCACGAAGGCATATGAAAAAGAATACACGTATTTCGTAAACATATTTCTTGACCATCTTTATCACCATCCTTCGTCGATTATGCAGAAAGAACAACATTTTATGAGACATCAAATTCACAATTATTACCTATAAAGTGGTCTATACTCAGTAGCGTAGCAATTAAAAATTAAAGGGGGCTTAAGTGGGTGTGGGGGGCTCCAAGCTCATTTAAAGAAGACGTTGTGGTAAGGCAAGGACGGATCCAAGATGTTATTACGGGTGAGGGGCGGTTTTAGGAGCCTTCACTTGGAAAATTTTTAGTTTTGGACTGTTAAATAGTTTAGGTAAATGTTGTTATATTACTAGCCTTCCTTTATACTCACCAAAATATTTAATTTACAACAATGAATTAAAGTTGGGCTTTCCTTTAATTAAACTATATGGTTTAGGGTAGATTATAGTCAAGTATGACAGAAGGATAAGCTAGTAAAGGAGACATATACAATAACAAAAATGATAATTTACAATGTAATTAATAGAACAAGTTTAAATTTAAACTAAAAAATCTTGTAATTATTTTACTTTTTTTATAACAAGCAACTTTTTAAAAACTTTAAGTTGCCATTTTGGATTTTTTAAAGATTTGTCAATTACTTTATTTACATAAATATGACTATATATAATATATAATGACTATATATAATATATCTTTATTTACATCAATGTCTCTATGGGTGTGTATTAAAAGTCTCTCTTCTGTCATCCTCATTTTTCACCGCCATGGGTCATACCTGCCGTGGACATCCATTGCGATCTGGTTAACCACAGCAAAAGCACTACACCTAATGCTTTTTACCAGCAGTTATTCTCTGAATTTCGGGATCATTTTCAAGACTCCAATTTCATTTTTACAGATGGGTCCAAAACAGAAACAAATGTAGGTTCTGCATTTGTCATTAATAACAGTGCCATTGCAGAAAAAATCCCCCCATCATACTCCATTTTCACAGCAGAACTTTATGCCATTTCCATGGCACTTGCGTATATTTCAACTCATAGCTTAACTCATTGTATCATCTGTACCGATTCTCAGAGCTCTTTAAGAGCCCTGGAATCTTTTAAATATTCACCTCATCCTATTTTATCCAAAATCCATTCACAACTGCAGCACCTGCACGATTACTCCAATATTAAATTCTATTAGATCCGTGCTCACATTGGTATCAAAGGGAATGAGGCTGCTGATGCAGCTGCGAGCGGGGCTCCATGGACTACAAGGGTGGGGGCAGGGAGCTAAAGCCCCCGCCTTTGTTTAAAAATTTATTTTGCCATGTGTGTTTACTGTCAAAATTACAACAAGGAGTTTCAGGTGACAGTGTCAATGTATCTTATTAGGAACCGATGAATTAATAATGATTTTAGGAGGGAGAGAGAGAGAGAGTGTGTTATCTATCTTGAGCGCATGCGTTAATTTGAGCACCCAGGCTGTGCGTGTGACGTTGTGATAGAACTGGTTCCCATTTAGAAAAATTTACATGAGTTACTAATAGACCTTTCACATTTTAAAATAAGGTACTTTTATCTCATTGTAATTCTCAAGAAGTATGAATTATTTCTGTAGTATTTATCTTGCACATTTACTGAAATATTTACCGGCCTTGAGCCTTGAAGGAGTTTTTCTTAGCCCCCCCCCCTTTAAATGGACTCTATGAATGTCCATGTCTCAGGCTGTGCTTGACCCGGCGACTGCTAAAAGGCGCGTTTTCCTAGATGCGCAAATTTCGCGGCGCAACAATGAATAACGCAAGCGTGAATCTCATTGCGTGTTTGTGTTTTCCTAGGAATTTTGCAAAACGCGTATAATTGCGCAATAACACTGCGGTTGAATGTTATTGTTGCGAATAGAAAATTAATAAAATGAGTAGGGGGAAAAGCCCTTTATTAATCATTGTAATAGTTATATTAATAAATATTGATGTGATTGGCCATTATCATAAGAAAATTATTACTTAGCAATTAAAACATTAATTATTACGAAAAATATTATCTCTAATTATTACAGAAAAATATTATCTCTAATTATTTTGAAAAAATATTATCTCTAATTATTACGAAAAATATTATCTCTAATTATTATTAAGAAATTATCACTATATGCATTATTAATTATTCTTATTATAATCAATATATGGTGATTATATATATATATATTTATATACAGTCAAACGGTTAATTCGGTTGAAGGGTCTGTAAACTTGGTTCGAATTAACCAAGAATTCGCATTAGAAAATTGTAATATGGGCACTTCCGCTGACAGGAGCAGTTCTAATTAAACACATTCGTGCGAATGATCCTATTTAGACTCTATGTAGTTATTATAGTCACTATATATGCGTAGTAACTACAGGAACTATAATAATTGTATATCGTATATAGTGATTATATATATATTAAGTATAATGAGTGTATAATATATATATGTGTGTGTGCGTATAGAATCGAGCAACAATATGTCTTGCTTATACATATAATATTATAATATACTAATACACATATTAATTTAATTTGTATACAGGGTGTTCGTAAACTGTTTCGACAAAAGAAGAGAGTGATAGTACATATCAAGACCAACAATATTTGCAATGGTTGATTGATTGATTGTTTGGCTTTTTTATGGCGCAAGAGCATCTGGGCTATACTGCGCCAAACACGGTAAAATCAAAGACTGTAGTAAAAACCAGTACTTTTTAAAAATTTTAAAACGTGCGTATGGTCAGCATGGTCATTTAAAATGTCAGACAGTGATGAAGAGTTAAAAGTAAGAGTGCGGGCAAGTCTATAATAGGGGCATTGAGTTAAAATGTGTAAAACACTCATGGGTTCACTGCACACTTGGCAAATTGGTGCTGGTTTTCCTTCCAACAGATGTCTATGGGTGAGATGGGAATGTATTTTCAATGGAACCTAGGGTTGCATTTCATTCAGAGTAATAGAAAACAGTAATTTCGAAATATGTTCAGCATGTACAAGTATTTATTAGCAGTACATTAAATGCACAAAATAAAAATCGGGCCAGCTGATCAAGTACGTGGAGGATCAGGACTTCGTAATTTGTGGTTCTTATGCACTGATTGTAAATATTTGTGCATGCTGGCCGTTTCTAAAATGCTCTTTTCTGGCACTGTGAGTGGAATACGACCTTAGGTACCATGGTAAATATTGTTTGCCTTGATGGGTACTATGCAATTCTTATTTTGTAAAACAGTTTACGAACACCCTGTATATATATATATATAACAGTATTTTATATTAATATTATTTATATAATAATATTATATATATAAATTATTTATTACATTACGGTAGTATAAAAAACCATAACAACGATAGTTGCTATTTAAAAAAAAACACACGACCTACGAAGCATACAACTTCACTTAACTTCTCACCATCACGCAGCGCGTACAACGCAATAGACTCCTCTCAACGAATGAGTGTATTGCGTTAACGCGAATTGGGCGTTCTAGGGAAACGCTTCCATTGGTTTTCTATTGTTTGAGTCAGTTCTCGACATTTTTCACTGCTTCGCCGCGAAATATGCGCATTTAGGAAAACGCACCTTTAGTTGGAACTCAAGTGTTCTGTCAGTTGAACTAATGAGAAACAGATAAAGAAATCTTTTGTACTTAAGAACAGTTCAAGTATGACGTTAATACGCCGTTGGGGGTTGCTGCCGTGCTTATTTCTTCTATGTTGGCAAATTTTAATTTTGCTTATCCGGTGGTGGGAGGATTGAAATGACCAAACTATTGCTTACCTAAATAATACTTTGAAATCTTCCTTATGCACGCAAATTTAAACTCGTCCATTTTTAATTACAACAAGGGGAAGTCTGGCGAAATTAATCAAGATAATTAAAATTTTAAGACCCAATTTTTTAAGTTCAAACTAGAGCTATTTGACTGTTATATTAAAAGTGTAGATACTATTTCTTTTTCTAGGATAAGTACAATTACTACGGATATGGTGCCATTGTTGCTTTGTTATACATAGGTCCAGTGCTGCCAAGACAGCGTTCCTCTGATCATAAGACTGTTTTAACCCTGTAAATACATGTAAATGGAATACGTGGAAAAAAATTAATTTTAAAAAATGTTTAAATCATAGTCATTTTAAAAGTATAATGTAAATTACAGTCAAAGGGTATTTGAGAACAGGACTATGGCATTTGTTTATTACTTCGAGGAGTTATATAAAAAAAGTTTTGCACTTACGATTGGCAACCTTAGAAAAATGAAAAATAAATGAAAAATGTTTCGGAACAAAGGATGAGTTTTTATTAGTAAGTATCATGTTTTTTTTGTTTTTTTTTTACAAAATTTTCAGTAAAATTACGAAGTAAAATTTCATAACGAGAATTATTGATAAAACATTGGGTAGAGTTTTAGACGGGATACCTCTACCTAATTGATGTAATGCATTTGATGTTAAAAATTGAATTTATGTGATAGAAAACTTTGAATAATATCTAATTATTCCATGATATATTTTAGTAAAACGAAATTGGTATTTTAAGTCATATATTTAAGTTTTGGAAATTAAATAAAGAAACGTAATAATTCATGAATTTACATGAAACACTTAAAGGTAAGTTTCAACCTGATATTATATATGAAGACATATATATATTATATATAAGTTTCAGTCGAATTTTTTTTTATAGAATTAATCGGGGAACCTTGGGTTGTGATTAATATTAATTAACTAGGAATATTTTTTTTAAAGAAAACAAAAAATTTAACAATTAATTTGAGATCCGAAATAAACCGAAAAGAAAATAATGAAATTGGTATTAATCATGGGCGTCGTTTGGGTGGGGCAGAGGGGCAACTTCCCCCCCCCATCTAGAATCGAAATATATGCAATATTTCTTATATATCGAAAGGTTAAAGCTATTATTTGCTTCGAGTTAACATTGGTAAAAAAAAAACCAACCCCCCCCCACTGTAATTTGCTTTAACGACGCCCTTGGTATTAACTTCAATATTTAATAAGATAAATACTTCGTATAAAAAATAAATTTTGCTACCATAATAAACATTTCACAACAAGCTATAATTCAACATTTCGATATACAACATTTTATAAGTAAAGATTTAACAACACTACTTTTATTTTTTCTCAGTAATATATTCAATACAGACGATGACTCTTTTTGTTTTATATACAAAGCTCTAGTTTGAGTTAAAATGTGGATGTTATATAAAAATGAATAATAATAATACTGTAAGATATTATATTAATACAGTGAAATATTACATTAATACTGTAATATATTATATTAATACTGTGAGATATTATATTATATAATAACTTACATCCTTATATACGGGGAAAGAGAGCATTGTTCCATGTTCTCGTTTATCTAGCGGTCAAGACACTCGGGGCTAAACGGAGGAACCCTCGTTCCAGGACGGGGACGGCGTCTCCTTTTCTCCTAAACAAAAAAAGCTCTAGATCGAGCTAATAATAAGTGGGTGTCAATTTATTAGTAACATAATAATACTTTTTCAATTAATATAAAAGTATAAACGCAACGTTTCCTTAACTCACAAAAAGCAAAATGTAACTTTTTGCACACTATTTTTTTATTTTAGTGTTTATTTGAGTAAACAACTTACTTACTGGAAGAATAGAAGGCCAATATTTGCAGTGCAATTATCGTTCAAATGTTTCCATTTTTTTTAATCTATTATTGGCATATCTTATTAAGTCATTTGTCGTTCAAGATAAAACTGGTGTAAAAACATCGTCGAAGAATATTTTTAGTGTTTTATTGCGTTTTCTGCTAGACTTTTTTTCAATTTTTTATAGATTTATTTAACTAATAGGATTACGAAGAATTAATAAGGTTAATAAAAAGTGTGAAAGGCTTGATTAGATTTTCGGAATTTTGTCGGAGTCGTAGGACAGTGCAGGATTTGGGAACATACAGTCTGCGCCATTAAGAGAGTAATTGCACATGACTATGTTTTTGAAGATTATTTGCATCACATTCTTAATTTGGGAAGAGTTCTGTTTCGTTAAAGAGAACAGTAGGAAAAAATACTTTTAATATATTTCTCTTTCTTTTCTTTTTTTATATTATTTTTACTACATTTTTCTTCTTTAATTTCTTATTTTTATCCTATCACTATTATCACCACCATTATCATTGATGGTAGTATAATACTACTTGTATTATTACTTCTTCTTTACTACCACTACCAGCAACATAAATATTAGTAGTAATATTACTTCTTCTATTGCTACTGCCAGCTCTTCTTCTTCTCATATTATTATTTCCTCTTCTTATTTTACTATCACTAGAAGTAGTAGTAATACTACTTCTTCTTCTATTGCTACTATCAGCCCTTCTTCTCCTCCTCATATTATTATTTCCTCTTCTTATTTTGCTATCACTACCACAAATATCATTGATAATGGCAGCACTACTAATATTAATGCTACTTCTTTCTCTTCTATCATTACCACCACCACTACCACAACTCTTAGTCCCATTTCTTCCTAACTGTAAGGCTATTTGATCTTAAGTTATTTTCTTCCAGTTTTTCCCAAAGTTTCAATCAAAATATCGCAGATGTCAGAGAATAGTTCAAAATATATAGATGATTCTTTATTATTAATTGAGAGTAATAGAGACTTGAGTTCTCTACTCAAATGGCTGATAGGTTCGCGAGCAAATATGTTTCCTTTTAAAAAGAAAACAAATGTCCCATTTGGCAGTGCCATTCGTCAGAACGTTCAGAGTTTTTCTGTCGACCAAGTTGTTTACTTTATACATTCATCATGTGACCATTTTCTTTTTCCTCTCACCTCAGTATTTTTCCCCCATTTTTTAAGGCGGGTTTTCGAGATGCAGTATCGATCTATTTTCAATATCAGAGGAAGACTTATTTGTTTATGTTTCGAGAATTTCCCAGTGGATGTGATTTTCGTAATGCGTTTGCATGACTTTTTTTTTTGAAAAAAAAAGGCAATGCACGCGCTGAGTAATTTCATTAAATTCAGCGCCTTTGAAGATTTTTTTAAAAGCCAGAATCCATTTGGAAATTTTTCGGTATTTTCAACTGTCACATTTTTTCTAATTTTAATATTTTCTCGAGTTCAAAAGGACTGGGTCGAAGGGGTGAAAAATTATCATCCAATCAATATTTGTTCTTGGTGAACGCGGATTATTTTCCTCTTCTTCTTCGTCTTTGCACTTTATTTAGACAGGGCGATGAAATTTGTAATTTAATCCGATTGTTTCATTTTTCCGCACAATGAAAAATTTTCCCAGCTTGATTGAGTTAAGTCTATCTGACGTTTCTTTAGAGACACTAAGCGTCTTGAAAATAAAGATTTCATTAGTTATATTTAATACATTCAATTTTCTAATTTTAAGTCAGCCAATTATGTTAATATTAAAGGAAGACGCTATAACTTTCACAAAGATAATTGTTAGGAGAATATCCATTGCATTCGAAATGAGTAAGAGATAAAATGTCCATATCTAAGTGATTTTAATGAGGGAAGGCTTAACATTTATACCTATGCAAAATTGGTTACAAAAGTATCCGAACACCGTTTGTTATTAAACCCCCCGTGGTCGAATTATTGAATCAAAAGTGTCGTTAGATTCGGAATTACGTCTATTTTTTTGGATACTTTTATAACCGGCTTTACATATAAACTATTTTTAATAGAATACATATAATGCGTAAAACTAATTTTGACTCTCCTTAATATATAAAAAAAATCAAATTTTATGATTACGTAAATTATTTAATATCTATTATTAAATTTTAATAATTATTCAATATCTTTATTAAATTTTAATAATTATTTAATATCTATTATTAAATTTTAATAATTATTTAATATCTATTATTAAATTTTAATAATTATTTTATCTATTATTAAATTTTAATAATTATTTAATATCTATTATTAAATTTTAATAATTATTTAATATCTATTATTAAATTTTAATAATTATTCAATATCTTTATATAATAATATAATATATTTGTTTTCTTTTTCATGGAAAATAATGGCCTCTGTCAGTGATATTTTTCAAGAATTAATATTTTCTCTCTACCACTCAAGCATAAACGCACACACATATCAGGTTAAGTTACGATATATAGTTTATCTCTAATTAAATTAAATTTTCTTCTATTATCTGTGAATGCAGTAATATTTATTATAGCATAACGTGAGGATATATAACGATAAATAGCGATGGAAATTGTCAAGACCTGGTACCTTCCATATTTATATTTTTTCTTAAATGTATAACTTTTTATCTTGCGAACTTGTACATATTTTTGCTTTTCCTTGCACTTCTTTTTTAATTTGAAAATTATAGATGGATATTTTTACAAAATCGTGAGATTAAAAACAAAAGAATATACATGAATGATTAGTAAAAGGAAAAAAAAGTAAGAACAGTGTAAGTTTCCAATAAACAGAAGACGTCAGTTTATTTCTTAGTGTGGGAGTCTGTTTTTAATTCTTATTTAAAAAGCAATTACGGGTGATGACCACTTTGGGAAACTCTGATTAAATATACGGTTACAAAATCTTACAATTAGCTTTCCATTTTTAAAAATATCTGTGAAAATAATTCAAAGCCACACTGTCACCACGCTTTTTTTTGTCCAAGCTGACTTAGAATTATACCAATCAGGTAGTTTTAACATTATTAGTAACCTACAAAAAAGGTCTAATACGTGCTTTTGTGTACGAAAAGCGAGGATAACAAACATTTACCAATTTTTCGGTCCCTTGTGGTCCTTGTTGTGTTAACATCTCTGTTTCCAAATTATTCTTAAACAAAATATCAGTAAAATAAAGGGTAACGTAAACATGGCTTGTTTATTTTAGAACGCAGTTGCCAATATTTAAAGAAAAAAAACCCCTTAATATCATAATTTTAATACTTCCTCCCGTTTTTGTGTGACCTAAATTATGCATTCAGTGACGCAAAACGGGATGCTTCCTGGAAAATTTCCCGTTTTTTAAGTTGGGTTTGTCTTCGTTTTCCATTTTCAGGTAGGGCTTAATTAGCTGCTTCAAAAATTGGATATAAGGGAGGGAAATAGGTATGGTGTAAGAACGAAGGAGCGGTATCTTCACATTTTTTTAATTGTCTGCGATTATTTAATAATACCTACAGTGTTTGATCATAAAAAGGCTTCAGCAAAGGTTAAACTTTTTATGTTGCTGAAGCTGATATGTGTTTTTGCTTTATGCAAATGAAGATTAGCAGCGGCGCATATATGAGTACTTTTAGGGGGGGATTGGAAAAATAATTACCTCCTTCAACGCTGTCAAACACTTTAGTAAATATATAAGATACTAAAATATTACAAAAGTAAACAATATTGCTTGGCAATTAGCAATGAGCAAGAGAAAGTACCTTATTTTAAAATGTGACTGTAAAACTTGTGAAAGCAAACGCAAAGCAAAATCGGGCAAATCAAATTTTTAAATAAAGGCTGGGGGTGGGGACTTAAGCCCGCTTATGGGGGGCTCATGGACATCAGCAAGTACTAAAATTTAAAAATTTAAATCAGTAAATTAAATGTATAACGAAAAAATTTAGAAGTATAAAATAATTTTTGTACATAATCAACGATGTAATGTGGTTATTATTGCCTTGTTCCGTGTAATAATTTTTATATAAAAAATTAAAAGTCAAATGTAAATAATGAGTAAACTAAACGGAAGCAAGTTACAAGGTTTCAAATGTTCTTACATTTATGCAATTTAATTTAATACGCAATTTGGTTTAAAAACCAGTTCGTGTACTGCCCCATTCCGCGAAATAACTGGTTTCGGAAAATGCGCTTCAAATACGTTCGTAAGGGATTGAGCGTTTGTCGTCTGTAACTTGGTTAGTAAGAGCACCTGCCCGGATTGTAGAAGGTCGTGGGATCCTGCTCCATCCGATGCAAAACACGTGTTTTTTTTTTGTTTTTTTTTTTTACGAACGTTTCACCATCTAACCATGCCATAACATCGGCGTTACTATTACTACGCCTAAAAAACATTGATAAAAATTGTTTCTTAATTTATTCTTACATTGTTTTATTTCTAGCTTTATATATTGGAAATCACAATTTGATTCTTGATTACGATTATATTGTATACTCTTCACTGTTATCTGAGGTGGCAAGAGAGCTATTTTCAGTCAATTTTGCAAATATTGACTGTTTCTGAAATAATAATAAATATTTGATAATGAGAATGCTTCTTAAAATAAAAGTGAAATAAATATATAATTTGTTTTGCACTAGTTTATAATTAGGTATTCCTCTAGGTTTATAAAGTCCTTAAGAAATATAAGGTTTTACTTGTGATAGAAGTTGATAGGCTTTTGGCATGAATTACTATAATGAAGTTTAATACTATCTCTCCAATTATCGATATAAAACGACTAAAAGCCAGATATTAAATTTGGGATAAATATGCAGTCGTGATTGAACTTTATACTAATTTTTTTTCAAAAAAATTATCACCCAATATATCCAAAGTTTCTTTCAAACGCTTTCCGTGGAATTTCCAAAGGTGTTCGATTTTCATTTAAAATGGTTTTAAACGATATTTTATTAAAATACGAGGTATTTTCTTTTGAATTCTGATGTATATGCACCATTCATCATTCCTTATCAGAGTACTTTTTACGAATGAGAGGAAGGAGGAGTTGGTAATAAAGTATTACACTTAAAATGTCAGACGGAAATTTTCTGCCGTCAAATGTTAACCCCGTTTAATCTTCATCTGTTGAAAAAAGCGGGGAAACGGTGGTGAGAAATGGACCGAAGAGATTGCTTTTTATCTCGAATTCTGCTATTTATGGAAATGAGGTTTTATGTTTTCGAAATTTGATTAATGAAAATTGAAATATGGAAGTATGATTTGAGTATTTTTTTTCATTTTGGATGAAGTCTCGAACGAGCTAATTCCTTTCTTACTTAGTTAAATGGATTTAAGCAGTTGTTTTTAAAAAGGAAGTTTCTGAATTGTGGCTGATAAAATCAATGCAATATACAGGACAGAAGATTGATGCACTTTTCTTTGGAATAATAGTTTATATAACGCAATGCAGTGAAATTTCTCTATAACGATATCGTAGGGACAAAAGATTTTTCTAGAAAATTCTAGGACAAAAGATTTTTTTAGGAAAACTATAGTACAAAAGATTTTTTTAAGAAAACTATAGTACAAAAGATTTTTCTAGGAAAATTCTAGGAAAAAACATACCTTTATAGAAAATTCTTTTGGTATACATGAGGTTAAACTAAATGCATTCTACATCTCTGTCGAGACAGAGGAAACTACCGTTATAGAAAACTGTATTTATTCTTAAAGTGGATTAGCTTACTGGAGTGGCTTTTAAAGAAAGCGGATGTTTTAGGGGCAAAACGAGTGTAAGGGACAGTACATTAAAATGAGGGCGGGGTAATAAAATAGCGAAATATTGTACAACTTTGATAAGCTTTAAAAAATTATTTTCGATCGACTTGAAAACCTACTTTTGTCGGACATTCAAGAATATATGTTAAATGTGTTATATAGCCATATATATATGCTATAAATATATTTTGTATCAATACAATGAAATCTGTCTACTAGCGATAAATTTGTTCTTGACGATATTTTCCGCGAATGCAATAGCCATAGCATGTAATAGGCTTAACTTTTTCTATAATATTCCTCTAGAAAAGTCCCTAAAATAAACTCATGTTTGTAAAAATTGCAACACCATGAAGGAATCACTTGATTGAGCTGAAACTTTCAGGAAATGCAAATTAGGGTATGCTATTCAAATGATTAGAATTTCAGAGTCATCACGCATGCGTGGGCTGAGCAGCGCCCTCTGAACTGCTGATGGATCCGTATAAATAGAGGGCTGTAGCGGGGCGTGTATGGTTATCTGCTAGTGGTAAACGTTACATGAGACGTCACTATGCCTCTACGAAGAAAGAGGGCTGCGAAATCCGGGAGTGGACGCAGAAAGGTGACGTCAGCACGGGATGATAGACACCTGGTCCGCATGGCGGTGACGGACCGTTTTGCTTCATCTGGACAGTTGGCAGAACGTTGGTGCACTGCTACAGGTGTATCATTGTGTGCTTCATCAATTCGTCGGCGTCTACTGCAC
>QLNU02003225.1:99238-139634 GCA_006491805.2 Dysdera silvatica | reverse complement strand
CTCTTCATGCCGAAAGATTATTGTTCCTAAATGCCAATTCATATTTAATGGAATAGATTTTTTATCCATGTATATTAATTAGTACAAGTATTAATATTTTTACATTACTGAGCTTTACACATGAAAAATTCTGAATACATACATGTGTATAACTACATCAGCTGAGAATACACATTTTGTATCATTATCCTGTTTAATTAGTTCGATATTTTAACCTTTCAGTGGCTTTATCGATTAATTTACAGCAGTGTCAATATTTTTTGCTGTATTTCATTACTTAGAATTAGTTTTTTAAACTTTCTTTGATTTTTAAAATCGTGTAATGTTTCAAATATCTAAAATTCAATATTTTAAAGCCTTACTTTTTCTCATTATTTTTGTACTTCATATGTGTGTATTTTTTTCCAAAGGATTTATTATTTTTATGGAGTTGCCAAGACGCTCTTACGGATTGAACGCTGAAATGTGTTATCGTTAAGTTCCTCAGTTCCTAAAACCTGTGAAGCAACGCATACGTTCCAGTCATCGGTGACTGAAATCACCAGTGACTGGAAGGGGAGCATTATATAGAAAATTCCTTCTAGTAGTAAGTTCAATAATTGGAAATTTTGTGGCAAAATTGCTGGAAACATCCTGAAAATGAAAGCTCTAATGAAACTGCAGGCTATATGATAAAGCTACTGGTTATATGTTGTTAATGAAATTATACGGAAGAAACCTTGCATTGTAAGCTGAAGACAAACTATCAATATGTAGAAATACTTTGTAAGTAGATTGTTAGTTAAATGTGCTCATTGTGCTACTTAAATAAAATACATCTCTTGAAAACCTGGAACCTTTGAGAGACCTCTTAAGAATTTGTAGCGTATCTGAATTGTATTGGTCGATTGAAGTGGTAGTTGTAGGAAAAACAGACACTACGAAGTAACTATACCTAGTGGTACTTACGTTTCAATTAGATTATCAAAATTTTGAAAAAAATGCAGCAATGTTAATGATAAAAATATAATCTTTACACGCATTCTTGTATTCTAATCCAATTCTCTTCTATGGGCATAAGAATTGCTTGTCTTGATGCCTGAGAGGGGCGTGCTATTATAGGGTTGGACTGGGTCCTCTCAAAGAGCGCATACCTTGGATTTTTGGAGGGCACGAGTCCTTGCCTATTCGAAGGTGGGAGTTCTGTTGCTCATGAGGGCGTAGAGGTCTGGGGGCCCGGTGGGCCAGTCCGCCACTGTGCTATTGTCCCAAGTTGAATGTTTAGCACATAAAATCCATTTGGTATTTTCATTTATTTGTGGAAATATATTTTACCTAGGTAGGGACATATCACCAATAGCCTTATCGTCTCGGTTATATTAATATTGACAGGTTTAAAGCATTTAGATACATGCACTTCGGCTATATTTTATATCCACTACTTTAAAGTTTTAATCTTGCATAAGTGTGTTTTGCGTTTGATGAGAAAATAGCAGAAATAAAATTTTGAATTGATATGAAAGGTACATTATCACCACAATATTTTACGTTGAGGACAGGCTTGCAATTTCGTTACCTATTCGTTCAGGATCAATATTTTTGATTGAACTAAAAGTCATGCCATTGGAAATGCAAATATCTTTGGCAATGGAAATAGAGAGAGAGATCATCTGTTTAGCCGTTGAATAAATTCGTAAACTTGAAACCACTAACTGTATTATAAACTATATCCTGGAAATGACTTCGGCACTTCAGTTTGCTTGGTCAATTTTAAAATTCTCTCCTGTTAGTCAGTTCACTCCAGGGGCTTATGGCATTCCGATAGGGGCGAAGCGAGATTCTTGATGCCCTATGTCGATATACTGGGCGTTCATCAAATATTTGCATTTGGGGGGAAAGTTCATTTCGTTTACGCCTTCGTTGGAAATATTTCCGCTTATAAGCAGCAGGACACACACAAGCGGCTTTAGTTCAAACTTCCCTCCACAAAATTCGAAGTACGATTATAAACCAAAGACTTCGAAAATTCCAACGATCTGTTCACTAATTTCAAAAACTCAATAAAGCGTACTGATTTTGAAGAATTTTGTAATCGAATATCGCTATTGGACTTCATTGATAGAGAGGACTTTTCAGAATTATGTAATTAAATGAATTGATTCTTCGGGGAAGATGGCGCCATTGTGTCAATAATAAACCTGGAGCTGAAATGAGTTCGGAAAAGTTCCTTCAGTTTAAAAATAGCTCGAGAAAATTTTAACTTCAGTAAATATTCAAATGAGCATGACTCCTCTTTATTCTAATCATGAGAATAATTAATTTTAACGACTCTATAATTCGCAATAATTTTCAAGTTTTTAAAAGTACTTGCGACGTTTTAAGATGGCCTCATCAGCGTTAATTTAGTGGCAAATTTTGTTTCTCAGATTGCTTTGATAATGATTAAGGAAAGCATGATTTTAAACCCCGGATTAACAGTAATTGAAAACTGCGCCCTTTTAATTAATTAGGTTAGGGTGATTTCGAAAGTACGAGGTGACAAACTTTAGGATATTTTGAGGTCAATGAAAGAAAAACTGTCCGTATTTATTCAACACCATCTCCAAACAAGAATACTTATAAAGGAGGTTACTTTCTTTATTGAGCAGTTTTTAACTTGTGGGCTTCCGCAACAGAAATGCCGCTTGTTCACTTCGCAGGCTTCCTTAGTTGTTGCCACTAATACCAAGAAATACAAGCATAACAAATACAGTTCTTAGAATTGGCAACTTGCCAAATTTTTTCCTTTTATGTTTTCCAAATGTACATGATTTCACTTTCCGTATCTGGCAAGATGAATTTTATAATTATAATTTTACTTTTTTTATTTGGCAACGGTATTGGTAACCTCGTTTCGAATTTTAAAATAATAACTAGCCTTCGGTTTACCAACGAAATGCGCACATGTAATTCTCGAAGGTTCCGCCAAAAGGGCATATTAAATTTTTTTAATGTTGTATTTAATTATTTACCCTTCTGGCGTCTTAATCATAGGCGTACGCAGGAAGTTCATAAGGGGGTTATAGGCTTAATGGGAAGGGTTTACAGAGCTACAACTCATATATTCCTATGTTAAATATACAAAATTTCATTGCAATGGGGGGTTACAACCCCATCAACACCCTCCTGCGTACGCCAGTGGTCTCAATCAACTATCTTAAACATGCGAAGCATTAATATATATTATTTTCAACTGGATGGAATTTTTTGTGTTTGCAAATTGAGCTATTTAATTGATGTGGTCCTTAATTTATTGAATTTTTTTAGGTAAACCCAAAGCATGTAAAATTTAGAATGACCCTTTGAATTTAACATAACCAAATAAGTCATTGTTGATATTCTTTGTTGGAAATGAATCTTTTCAAGTTATTCCCATTATGTCTGCTCAATGCCATCTAAAACAAGACTTAAATAACTAATGGTCTGGAATTTTTAAGCTGTGAAATGCGAAAAAAACAATTTAAGAATAAAAGAAATCCAAAGAATTTTAAACACAGATCAAATAAAAACCAGACATGGTATTCATTTTTCTCTTTCGTTTAATAACTAATTTCATTTATATAAATCGAACACTACGCAGATTAAATTAAACAACAATATTAATCAACGTTTATTGGCGTAGTGATACCAGCGCCGATGTTATGGCGTGATTAGATGGTGAAACGTTCGAAAGAAAATAAATATTTCTGCGTTCGGTGGGACCTGAACCCACGACCTTCCACTTGCCGGGAGGAGGCTCTACCCACTGAGCTACGAACGACGATATCCAATCTCTTTACGAATGAATATACACTTTTACCAGTTATTTTGCAGAATGGTGTAGTACATGGACTACTATTTAAACCAAATTGCAAAGAGACGTATTAAATTGATCGAAATGCCCGTTGCAGCATATACATCCAGTTGCAGAACTACATCATTTTGCGAAATAACTGGAAGCAGTGTATATACGTTCGTAAAGAGATTAGATATTGTTCATAGCTCAGATGGTAAAGCCTCCGCCCGGCAAGTGGAAGGTCGTGGGTTCAGGTCCCACCGAACGCAGAAATATTTATTTTCTTTCGAACGTTTCACCATCTAATCATACCATAACATCGGCGCTGGTATCACTACGCCAATAAACGTTGATTTATATTGTTGTTCGAACTAATTTCATATCAAATAAATTTTTATACGGTAAACCACCGTCTTCTGCTTGCTATTTTTATTCCAAGAATAAAAGTAAATGAAATTATGCATGTAAGTTATTTTTGATGTCATACATGCAAGAGTATACACATGTACATAATGATATAAATAAATGAATGAGCACAGTATTGTGTATGAATATATAATATAGTAAATATTTAACATAATAATATTTAATATATTTAAATCGAAATTAGTACAAACGCAGTTACTTAATTTGGTATTTCATTTTTAACTGTGTGTCAGCAAAGACATGTTCTGTCTTTTTCAGAACAACTTGGAAGTTTCTTCTGATGAAAGTAGAGTGTGCGTTAGCTGAAAGACCGTCTTGCAGGCGGCTGCATGATTACTGTAACAAAGTTGAAATCATTTAATTAACTGTATTGAAAAATAAGCCACAATAAAAGGATTCCAAAGTACAGTCGAAACTTGTTAGCACTAACACACTTAAATCGAATTATTTTTAACAAGAATTGTTTCCAAAACCTCCGTCAATAATGTAACTAATTCAGTAATGAGATTTTATAATGTTCGGTTACCGCGAACCACTTTTAATTCGAACAAATCTTTTGTCACATTCAGCGTTTGCGCTAAAGAGGTTCGACTATAGTGAAAAGCAATTGAACCAAACAAGAAAAGAAATATAAATGTTCAAACCCTCCAATATAATCTTAGTTTGAGCTATTTGTAACTGAAATTTAAACGACAAGTTCTCGTATATTAAGGCATACAAATAATTTATTCATGATATAAGATCAATGATTGTTATCATATCGATAATATGAAATAACAGCCCGTTTTGTTCCAATTATGTTATATTAAAAATCATGTTTCTACTATGGCATCTCATGCTTCTACTATGGAATCTCATATTTCTGCTGTGGAATCTTATGTTTCTCCTATGGAATTTTGTGCTTTCAGATGAAAATTGACTACTAATTCAAATTCCTTATAAATTACATAAAATCCTCACCATTCGATCGTTTTAAATTGATAAACGAACACAAAAATATGAAGTTTGCATATAGTGAAATCTGTGTACAACGATACTTTTCCTGTCCCCGAGAGATATAGAGTTAGGTTTTTATTTGGCCTATAACGGTAAATTATCTACAACGATGTATTTTGTCCCTATGTATCCCTACATATGTATGTACTGTATGTATTACTGTATGTATTTTTATACTGTATGTATTTTTATACTGTATGTATTTTTATACTGTATGTATTTTTATACTGTATGTATGTAGTGTATGTATTATATCTATGTATTTTTATACTGTATGTATGTAGTGTATGTATTATATCTATGTATTTTTATACTGTATGTATGTAGTGTATGTATTATATGTATGTATTTTTATACTGTAGGTATTTTATATGTATGTACTGTAGGTATTTTATATGTATGTACTGTATGTATTTTATATGTATGTACTGTATGAATTTTTTCCCTATGTATTTTTTCAATGATGTGTTTTTTCCCTATGTATTTTTTCAATGATATGTTTTTTCCCTAGAATATTGTTATTTACAGATTTTATTGTATAATTTCTCTTATGTTTGTCAAATATTTTGTACATGTAATAAACATGTTTTTTGTAGAATTCGGAAAAATTCGAAAGGTTTTAAAATGATGCAAAACGTTTGTTTATAGTGATTAAAATTGGAAAAAGAAATCAATAACTGTAGTATTCATGCTAGCTCATTAAACATTGGTCCATTTGTAAGTTAATAAATGCGATTTTGTAAGTTAATAATGTTAATAATGGGAATCGTTAGGGTCCTTTTGATAAAAATTGATGGTTTTTTGTTATCGTTCCATATTTTCTTCAATAAAACAATTTTTGTCAGATGTATACTCCTTCTACTTCTTTCTTTTTCCTATGTAACCACTAATTACATTAAAAATTATAGACTGGTAAGATTTAAAAAAATTTTGTCACTAAAAGGCAGAAAATATTTGAATTTTTATTAAATGTAAAAACACAAGAACAGTTTAAGTTCTTAATGAGCACAAAATAGCAATTTATTTATCAAAATCCTTAATTCTTATTCAAAAATTTAGCAGATGTGCATGTTTTTGGAAACCTTGATTAAGAATATTGTTGTAAAATTTCGCAAAATTGGTTTCAATTTTTTAAACTTACGTATTTTTTTTAATAGCGGTTGCGTAATAATTCACAGTTACGGCACCACAACGTTCTTTTTTTTTCTTGGCGAACTGTAATTATGCCAATGAGAGAGAACGGCGCCAGTTTTACAATTAAGGTAACCTATAAAAACTAAACAATTAGAGTTTTTGTGCATGAAAAGTGGTGAACAAATTCTTGTAAATTTTTCTGGGCTTCATAAGTTCCGTGTAAAACTTCGGCTGTAAATTATTCTTAAGAAAAATATCAGGAAAATAGAAAGCTGAGAAGCAAATTTAGGTTATCACGTTCCAAAATTTATTTTCCTAATTTCAGTAAAAAATATTCTAGTTTTATCATTATTATATTCATTTTTGATTTTGTTATTTCCTCTCTCTTGTATCTGACTTGAATAATGCACGCAGCAAGGAAAAAAAGGATAGTTGTTGGAAAAATTTCATCCATCATAAGTCGGGTGGTCTGTTTTTCCTTCTTCTTTCGAGTGCGGCATAATTAATTGTAATTAATTAATTATTTGTAAAATTAGGTATAAGGAAGAAAAACGCGTGTGGGGAAAGTAAGAGGGTGTGGTAGTCGCCCATTTTTTTAAGTGTCTGTGCTAACACCTGCAGCATGTGATTTTAAAAAGCCTTCAACGAAGCTTAAAACTTTATGTTACTGAAGCTCTAGTTTTTTTTACCTCATGTAAATGGAGATAAACCTGTTTCAAAATTAATGCCAGTTAATTAATTGTACTACAAAAAATTATGGAAATACAAAACGAGTCCCAAGTAAACACAGAGTCTGAAGTAAACACAAAATAAAGCAAAACTAAACAAAAAAATACGAGACATCAACCCCCTCTTCATTATTTTGGTTTCCGGTCATTTATTATGGAAATTCCCGCAGTAAATGCTATATTATTAGCATATAACATTATCTGATTTATGTTGCAAGATTAATAGTTGTTGGCTTATTTTAATAGATATAATTTAAGTATATAATTAATTTAATAAGTGTATAATTAGTAATTAATTTAATAAGTGTATAATTAGTAATTAATTTAATAAGTGTATAATTAGTAATTAATTTAATAAGTGTATAATTAGTAATTAATTTAATAAGTGTATAATTAGTAATTGATTTAATAAGTGTATAATTAGTAATTAATTTAATAAGTGTATAATTATTCAATAATACAAATATCACTACGCCAATAAACGTTGATTGATTGACATTGTTGTTTGATTTAATCTGCGTAGTGTTCGATTTATATAAAATAAATACATATGCTGCAACGTGCATTTCGATCAATTTAATACCAGTCTCTTTGCAATTTGGTTTAAATAGTAGTCTATGTACTACACCATTCTGCGAAATAACTGGCAACAATATATATACGTTCGTAAAGAGATTATATATTGTCCTTCGTAGCTCAGTGGGTAGAGCCTCCGCCCGGCAAGTGGAAGGTCGTGGGTTCAGGTCCCACCGAAGGCAGAAATATTTATTTTCTTTCGAACGTTTCACCATCTAATCACGCCATACCATCGGCGTTGGTATCACTACGCCAATAAACGTTGATTGATTGACATTGTTGTTTGATTTAATCTGCGTAGTGTTCGATTTGTATAGAATGTATAGAAGTGTATAATTAGTAATTAATTTAATAGGTGTATAATTGGTAATTAATTTAACAAGTGTATAATTACTATTTAATTTAATAAGTGTATAATTAGTAATTAATTACGAATGAGTATTAATTAGTAATTAATTACAAAGAAGTACAATTAGTAATTACGAATGAGTAATAATTAGTAATTACGAATGAGCGATAATTCGTAATTAATTACAAATAAATAGATAGTAATTAATTATAAATAAATAATAATTATTAATCGATTACAAATAAGTAATAATAATTAACTAATTTGATGAGTATATAATTTGAGAAAAAAAAATGTTTAGCTTTTTTTAAATTTACATTTTTTGACCTCATATTTTTAGTATGGGATTTGGAAGTTTAGACATAGAAATCGATTAACTATATTAGGATTTTCATTAAAAAGAACTAATAAAATTTACCCTCAAACTGTGTTCAAAAATTGATAAACCAATCCATAAAAAGTAGTGTTTTTATATATTTTATAATTTTCTATTTTTTAAAACTATCCAAAGCAATAAAATAAATATTTTTCCCTATAAATTTTGCAAAATTTTGGAAGTTTTAAAACGAGGCAAAATATTTGGATGTAAAGCTTGAAATGTAAAAACTGGAATGAGTATACAAATAAATTATCTCTGCTAGTTTATTAAATATTGGTCTTTTTATAAATTAATAAGACATTTAGAAACTATAGGGTGTGAGTTAACAAAAATCGATGTCCTTGTCATCAATTACCATAATCGTGCCTAATATCCGGGAAAAAATCATCGATATAAAAATGATTAAAAGCTAGATAATAAATTGGGAAAAAATATGTAGCCGTGGTTGAACGATCGCTGATTTTTTTTAAAAAAAATTATCAGTATTTCAAAAGTTTCCGTCCAAAACTTTTTGAGAAATTTTTAAAGGTATTCGATTTTTCTTTAAAACGGTTATAAATGCTATTTTATTAAAATATGGGATATTTCTTTTCCCGAATTCTGATGTATTTGCATCATTTGTCATCTCTTATCTCGATACCTTTTAAGAATGACAGGAAGGTGGAGATGGTAATAACATATTACTTTTTAAAATGTCAGCCGGAAATTTTGCCGTTAAATATTAGCTCCGTTTAATCTTCGTCTGTTGAAAATGTGGTAAAACGGCGGCGAGAAATGCGCCAAAAAATTACTTTTTATCTCGAGATCTGCTATTTATGGAAATGAGGTTTTATGTATTCGAAATGTTTCCAAAAATTGACCGATGGAAATTGAAAAATGTAAATTGAAAAATTGAAATGTAATCTGAGTATTTTTTTAAAATTTAACTGAAGTTTTGAATGAAGTAATTTCTCCAGTGCTTAGTTAAATTGATTCAGGCAATTGCTTTTAAAGAAGGAAGTTTTGGAAAGTTTCGTTTTCCAGTGCTTTTTATGGAACCAATCAAATAAGTAAAAAATAGCACTATCGTAACAAATCTCTCGAATAATTGTCCGTATAAGATCATATTGATTTCTAAAAGGGAATGGCTACCAAAGTGGTTCTCGAAGTTCGCGAAGTTACTTAACCTGTTAACCGGGGAATAAAATTTTGTGAAACTCGTTTCACACTGGGGACTTTTTTTCACAGTGATAAGTAATGTCATCACACCATCACGCTAGGATTAAATATATAAGAACTACATAAAACGTAATGCGTTCAACATAATACGGTTAATTTCAATGACGAAAAATGTCGTCATTCGCATTTTGGTAGTCTTCTGGGCATGACGAAAAATGTCGTCATACCCAGTTAACAGGTTAAAGACGGGATTACAAGATAAAACGTAATTATATTTTGTTCTAATATGGAAGAACGGGCAAAGAAGCATGTGGTCTGCTAACTGAAGTTTCACACTTCTGAAGCGAAGGTTCGCATGTGCATTAAGGCTACCTGGAAGCAAAATTTGACAATTTTTTTTATTTTTTTTTAAATTTGAACCTTTTTCTTTATAATGATACCAAATTTATTTATCTGGGAGAATTAGAAGCTTGTTAAGTATTTTCTTGCACTAATAGCCACCTAAAGAAATGTGTTCAAGAACATTTAACGTTTTTGCGTTTTTCTCGAAACACTGTTTTTTAGATTCAGGTACATTTTCCAGAAAACGTGCAGTGCGTTCTTGAGATTTGTACATATTATGTATTATTTCTTTCTACATATACTATAGCAGAAGTTCGTTAATACGGTGATAAAATAAATTTTTATCAGTTTTTTTGTAGTCAATATCTCGCTAAATTCAGTTTTGTTCAAAGTTTTGTTCAAAAAATTAAAGAAATATTTTTTATACCTTAACCACTATGATAGAATAAAATACAGGGTACCAGGGAGGAAATTACATAAAAAGGTTAAACACTGGTAAAATAGCAATGAAAAAGATCACTCAAGCTTTCGGACGCATCAGCAGCGTCGTGAAAGCAGTCATGAAGGACTGCTGCTGATGCGTCCGAAAGCTTGAGTGATCTTTTTCATTGCTATTTTACCAGTGTTTAACCTTAACCACTATGATTGAGGTACAGTATATGTAAAAATGCACATTTTATATGTGTAGCGAATTTTATAGCTGTAGATGACATAGTTACTGAGAAAAAGGTACTTAAATCTGGTCAATTTAACATTAGCGAGATAGGGCCTTCCGGGTAGCCTTAAGCAAGAAATAAAATACGAAACCTACGTTTGTTACCCAGATGCAAACTCGTTGGCCCATACACTGTGTGGATACAAAAAGTCGGGGTGTGAATTAAGCAAGAAAATTAAATCTGATGCCCAAGTTTTCGATCCAGATTTCGATTCGTTAGCATATACATTAGGTGGGTAAAGGACTCAGTGTGAAATAAGCAAGGCATTTTAATTTGATGCCCATGTTTTTGACCTAGATTTGAACTCGTTGACATATACACTGAATGGGTAACAAAATTCACAGTGTGAATTTAAACATGCAAATATTGAGGAGCGAGTAATTGGTCCAACCTATCAAAAATTTGCATAATTCCGGGCGCAATACAACAGTTCAACATAACTGGATAAGTATGTAGTTGATTAGAGTCCCTAGATTTCTAGGCCGACGCATCAGCCGCCATTTTGTTGTACAATTCCGGTTTCATTTACCTTGGCGATAAAGGTTTTACGCATTGGCGCAATGATCGCTATTTTGGCATAAAAATAATCAAAAATCCGCGATTATCCGACGAATGTAAACATTGGCGCAACTTTCAAAATGTCGCCAATAAATGCAATTTGCAACCACGATCACGTGATACAATGGCAACAAAATGGCGGATATGCTCCACCTCCCCTTTTTTTTAGGAGTTGATTATTTTAAAGCAATCGTGGCTGAAGATGTTGTAGCGGAAAAGACGTTACAAAGCTCATAACGAGCCAAATAATTGGCCTACATCGAGAGAAGAAAGCCTGAAAGGTGATTGCTACGTTTTTGCAAACCATTAGCAATGGTTTGCAAACTGTTTAGTGCATAATTCAGACTTAGAAAGACGACGACGAATCATAAATTTCATGCAAAATGTGTGGTTTATAAACAGTCCTGTAAAATCTTGATCGAAGGTCTTCAAGAAAGTTCAGTAAAATTGCAAAAATTAACCCTAAAATTCGCAACCCTGCTCAGTAGTGGAATCAAGACCATTTCCACTCGCACAGAAGGGACGAGAACACAAAGAATTTGGATTAATAATCCTTTGGCGTAAGAAATAATCAACTTGGTAGTGAGGTCAATTAGAAAAAAAGGTTTTCAACTTTCCAAGGAGTATAAAGATTGGACTGCTGTGAAATGGAGGAAAATCATGTTGTCTGATTTTAGATTGACTCACTTCCAACACGATGGGCGATTCAGGGTTGGAAGGGAAGCGCATGAAGCATTGGATTCTGTATGCAAAATACACTCAATATTGCGATGTTCAATCCGTAGGAGAAAGTGTTGTGATCTGGGACCGCCTCTCTTTGTTGGGTATAAGCTCAGAAGCATAATATAGCAATAAAATGTAGATGAGTATCTGAATATATTGAAAGACCAACGTATTCCATCAATTTTTTTCTTTCCTGAAGGCAACAGCATGTTCTAGGACGAATAAGCCAGGATTCATCGAGTTTAAAATATAAATCATTGTTTCAATGCGTACGAAGTACCATTCGCATATTTTAACCGAAAAACTACAAAGTCCTGAACTCAATCGCATTGAAGGTAACGGAAATATACCCGAGAAGAATCTGAGTTGTAATTCTCAACTCTTTCTTTATTAACGTTCTGACTATTCAACTATTTTTTATCAAAGTCGCTTCAAAAATTGCATATATTTTTATTACATATTTCAAATCTATATGCATTTGAGAGTTAAATATATATATATATATATGCAGCACATTTTTGTAAACAAGATTTTTTTAATATAAATTTCGTGCATAAGAACAGGCTTTCATAAAAATCAATTTTAAGAGTAATCATATAAAGACCAAAAATTCTGAAAATAAATCTTGATTAAATTACGGTTTACTTTATAGAATACAAATATAAAGCATGTATACTAATAAAAATCACTCGCTGAACGTTTCCTACAAGCCATATTCTGGATATAAAAAACGCAAAATCAGTTCGTGCTTGCAAAATCAGTTCGTGCTTGCAAAATCAGTTAGTGAACTCTATGCAAATACGAAAATTTAAGCGATAATAATCTAATTTTTGACCAAAACACTACTCAAATATTGTAGAAAATGCATTACCGACAGTTAAACGGTGGAGAAGCGGGATGCGCTTTTAAATAGATGGAAAAATTGCATACCCGCGAAAATCGCGGGATGAAAAATTCTGTTACTTTCATGTTGCCAGTGGAAATCGCGGGATAAGCAGTTAGAGGGTTAACAAAGCATCTTGGCGAAACATTAACTCAAATCTACCCACAAATAAGTGTTAATACATTGCACAAACTCATAGAAGCAAGACCATGGAAAATGCATGCTGTAATTCGTGCTAAAGGTGGTTCAACGAAATGTGAAAATGTCTTATTTTTTGTTTGGTTAGGCAGTGTATACAAAGTTTGGCTTTATTGCCCTGCTGAAGGTTACCACACTTACAACGAAATGGTTGACAATTGACCATGAATGAAAAAACACACTCATTTCCAAAAGGTAGTATATTATATATAAAGGTAACTTTCCGTGGTATTTTTTGTATGGCCTAAAAGCGCTTTTAAATATTTGGACAAAGGGAAAAGAACCTCGTCATAGGCTGACGACAGTCTTCTTTTTTCCGATGCTTGCTATATACACTGTTTCTTCGGGAGTTGTAGGCTGCGCCATTTGTGACCAACTGCGAAAAACTTTCATAAAAATTGTGCTGACTTTAGGAAGAGCAACAATTTTCAACTGCATATGCATTCTTCAACGAGCTCTGATTTGATCCTAAAAACGCGGGTACCAAATTTAATTTTCTTGATTGATTAAAGGTCTTCAAAGACTGTAGCATTTGGATGAGGTTTGTTGTTTTGTATGCAAGAAATAATAAATAATCTGGAAACGTTGGCCGAGAAAGTGGCATTGTATTTCCAGGAGAGAGAGAGGGAAAATTTGGACGAAGACGAAAAAAACTATTTAGCTTTCTGAGTTCGCACTGGCTTTCATGTTTAATGCGGAAAATATATTCATTAATTTGGTTTTTATAAAGTAGAACTTTTCATATTCGTTCTCACGTTTTGCTTATTTCGTCCGATGTAGTGTGGATTTAAAGTATTCATTTGTGTTTTAGACGATCGAAGGGAGAGGAAAAAAAAGAATGGAATGTCTTGCACAAAAAAGTATTTTCAAATAATGTATTTTAAAGTTACAAAGCAAAACTACTGGCCATATCTACGTTGTAGGTGAAAGTTACAAAAAAATGCAATGATTGACCAGGGTTTACAAATACAAGTAAAATTTGATCATTGATCGGAATGTGAAAGAAAAAGGAAAGAAAAGAAAATGGGAAGGAAAGCAAATAAAATAGAAAGAAAAATAAAAAAAAAATAGAAAAATAAGTAAAGTAGAAAAGTAAAATGGAAATAGGAATGGTAAGAGTAATGAAATGAGGAAACTAAATTAGTAAAAGTTACGGAAATAAAGTGATATAAACAAAAAGGCTGAACAAAAAAATTAGGCAGAAAGAGATAGAAAAGGAGTAAAAATAAGTAAAATTACCCACCGGCATAAGAAAAATTTCGCAACGTTCCGAGAACTACTGTTCCCTTCATTAGACGAAGTGATACTTCTAGGACAGAAACGTTTTCGCTGCAAGGAGAAAACGAAACATGCCTAAATGACTTACAAATTATCCCTTGCTTTAACATGCATAGTAAGGCAATTAAATATAAAATTTCCATTAATGATATGTTGAAAACGCCGTTTGAAAACATGGAGACAGTAATGTGTCCTTAGTTGCATCTGACGTTTAAGCTGAATTATTGTGATTTTGAAACAATACAGCAATATTAACAATGAAATTATAATTTTACATTATTCTAAATGTTCAAAGTCTTTGGATATAATACATTCTACGATTGCGCTGTTCTTGATCACTTCAGTGCATTTGATGTTGCATAACATGCACATGTATGACATATGATAAACACATATTATGTGTTTTGCCGTTGATTAGATATTAGTAGAAATAAAATTTGTTGCCCCAGTACATGAGACAAATTAAAACCTCAATGCATCACGTTGTGAGGAGTGGTTAGAATTGCATTATCTATTCATTCGGGATCAATACCTTTGATTAAATTGAAAAGTTCCGCCATTTAAAATGCAAACATTTTGATCTTCCATTTAGCTGTTGAATACATTGATAAATTTTGAACCACGAACTGCATTATAAATTGAATTATGGAAACGACTTCAGCACTTCAGTTTGCTTGGTCAATCTTAAAATTCGCTTCTGGTAGTTAGATAGCTCTAGGGACTTACGGCTCTCCGATGGCGGCAGAGCGAGGAGTCTATTACACTTATGTCGAGATCCTGGGCTTTTATCAAATATTTGCATTTGGGGGTAAAGTTCATTTGGTTTACGCCGTCGCTTGAAATATTTCCGCTTATGAGAGCAGGACACAAGTGGCCTTAAACTTCTCTTCGTGAAACTCGAAGCAGAATTATAAATCAAAGACTCCGAAATTCTCATGACCAGTTTTCTAATTTCGAGAATTCGATAAAGCTTACTGGTTTTGAAGAATTTTGTAATCGAATCTCGCTGTTGGACTTCATGGACCGAGAGAATTTTTCATTATGTAATTGGATGAAACGACTCTTCGGGGAAGAGGGCGCCATTGCGTCAATAACATAATCTCGAAGTTAAAATGATTTCCGAAAAATTATTTCAATTTAAAAATAACCAGAGAAAACTTAGACGTCAGCAAATAGCTAAATGGGTTATAGAAGATGAATATTGCTCTTTTATTCTGCTGTTTCGTATGCAAAAAATCATAAAAAATCAGGAAATATTGTCCGAGCAAGCGCCACAGTGTTGCCAGAAGAGGGAGGGGCATGGGAGTCCAAGAGAGGAGGAAAGAAAAAAAAAAGAAGTAGACTCTCCATTTGGGGATAAAAGTCCGGGGTTCAATAAATAGCTTCTTTATTTTAATTATACGAATAATTAAAATAAATAGCTTCGTTATTTTAATTATACGAATAATTAATTTTCATGGCAGTATATGGTTTGGTATAATTGCTTGGGCTGTTAAGAAACATAAGGTATTTTCAGATGACCCTTTCTGAGTTAATTTAAACTCACAGGTCGATTCTCAAGTTACTCTGCTCATGATTTAGGATAGGGAAAAATAATTTTAAATATAGAAACAGTTGAAATTAAAACACTGAGATATTTTAACAAATCATAGTAAGGTAATTTTTAAGATTGCATATAAGGATTTAGTTTGTTTGTTTTGTGGTTTTACGGCTCAAAGACTACAATGGTCATGCTGCGCCGGGAGGATTTAGTAATTTTAAAGCTTAACGAAAGGAGCTGTTTCAATTCTCTTGACGCTTTTACGCAATTGATGCGAAAATATGGTTAATTTGTCCACTTTGTTGGAAAAATTATTTAATCAATACTGTATCATCATCATCCTAATATTACTACAGCTACTACTACTACTACAATTTACGAAGGTCATGATTTTAAACAATCCTATGTATAACTTGTGTAATAACCTGTACCCATGTATAACCAATGTAATAACTTGTACCCATGTATAACAGATGTAATAACTTCAATCCACGTAGCTTACGTATCTTTAAATTATCTGGGTTGAATAAATTCTTTCCTATCCTATCCAACGATTAGGCCTCCTTAGCAATCGTCGTCTACTCTCCTTCTTTTGTTTAAAAATTTCATTCTTTACTTTTTTACTCCCATTTTTCAAGTTCTCCCTTTATTGCATCCAGCCACTGTTTCCTGGAACGTCTCTTTTCCTCAGCCTAGTGGATCTGCTCTCATACTCTTCTCGTAATTATTCTATCTTTTGCAATTTTTTTATTTTCATGAGCTAAGTTTCCTTTTCTCCGTTTCTGTTAAAAGCTTTCGATCAGTGACCGGGCAGCTATTTGCGCAAGCTTACTCTTTGCCAAAAAACTATTTCTGTATCTGTATATAAAAGAAAATCCACTTATTTTCTGTATGTTTTGATTATTATAAAAATCGTTTATATTTCTATCATTATATTGTAGTTTTACGATAATGTCCCTCATTTTTAAAGAGTTACAGGATTACCCAAGAATATCAACGAATACTGCAAAAACGCTGTGGTGAAAAGTATTTCCATGAATGACCGAAATCAAGGTGGCGATCCATGGATGTCCAACCAATGCCTTGGAGTAGGGGTGGCAAACCTATGGCATGGGTGCCAAAGTTGGCACGTACGAAAATTTTGCTGCAAGTCAACAATTTATAGGCGATCTTATTTCCCAAGATTATAGCTTATTCAAAATGTTATTCTAGTTGTTACAATGCACAAGTTTAAGTTACATTGCACAAAATAAGTTAACCAACACAAATACCTTAGTCTACCTTAGGAACAAGCATCAACAGCTGAAAGTGAATGCACAGCTAAGCATTATGGAACTTGCGAAGAGTGGCTGGATAAGGCAGAGTTGTAATGAGAATTTGGAAAGCATTCCGGAAACCTTTAGTTATTTAAAAACACTAGCGATGTCTGTGTTTTCTCCACTACACATACTCGTTATTTTCCGAAATGAATTTTATAAAAGAGAATTCAAGAAACAAACTTACCGATGAATATAGTTCGACCTGTGCATTACTAGAAGGGGCGAAATATAAACCATATAAAAAGCATTTGGCATCTAACATACATCAGAAAAAAGCTCATTAATTTGTACGACAATGCGTATGCCACGTTTTGAGTTATCTATATGAAATTAGTGTTAATATTTAAATTTGTCTCAATAATTTTTGTATGAATTGGATCTATGTCATTCACACATGCACATGAACTTTTAACGAATAAATAAAAATGCATATATGATAAAAGCAAACTAAGATATTTCTATATATTAATATCATACATGATATATAGAAATCTAAGATATTTCTATATACAATGCATGCATGAACACACACACACACACACGCACACCTACACACATACATACATACGCATGTATATCCATTCATGTATTTATGCATGCACATATGCGTTTATATTTTGCAAATCAAAAATAATATTTAACATTCTACAAATAGGGCGAAGTAAGTGCCATTAGAGTTTATATATATGTACCAAATCGATTGGTTGGTTGTAGGTTTATGGCACAAGGACAAGAAGAGCAGACAATATGCTAAATTAAAAATTATAATTAAAATAACCATTGTATAGTTTTAATTATCATATTGAAAAGTAAAAAATTAGTTCTTATCAGAGTATTTTCCCGTTGTTCAATTTTCATCGCACCTATGTTTTCGATTTCGTAAGGAATTATTCGCAATTTCCATCAAAATTTTTAAAATGAATGAACTGATGGTTATAGCAAAAGAAAGGGTAACCTTACATTTTCTAGATTGTTTTTTCTCCAGACTAGTTCATACTCAAAAAATGAATTATGGAATGCAAAGGAGTTGATAATCAATATTGTTTTTATCAATCACCTGCTCCGATGTTACTACTTTTTCTCGGACATTTGATTAGAATTTTCGTCCCATTTATCACAAGCAGCCTCTCAAAGCAACTCATGACGTTGTTTTGATAAATTTGGGTTTTCAGTATTGTTATTTTGTCATCATTCATTTCTGGTTTTCCTGTTTTTCTTCCTGTTCTTGTAGTTCACTTTCTTTAGCTTACGTCACATCCTTAATATTTCCAATACAGTGGCTACTGCAGCTTAAATTTAATTATGTTTTTGTCAGTGCTACGTTAAAGAATGCGCTGACAGGGCAGCATCTCGTGGCACCAGAAAACTGGAAAACCAAGAAAATGCTCCCCATTTTCTTTTAAATCTACGATTAGCATATATTCAAAATACCTCCTCAATATTTTTTTTTACGATTGGGGGTGGCGTATAGAAATATCTTAGTTTAGTCTTCGTCATATTGTGAAAAATTGAATACAAAAGCAGTAGGGAATAGTTTTTCCCGAGAATTGAGCATAGGGAAAAATCGCAATTGAAGTAATTAAAATAAGGGTAAATAAATAAAGGTAATTAAAGAGAGGGAGCCTAGAGTGGTCGAGTCCTTTCAAGAAAAACTTTAGACCCGCCCCTAGAAAAATCCCGATCCAATATAAAACACAAACAATTGCAAAGAAAATCAAAGTATAGGGAGGCTCTCCTCCTCAAATTTTGTTCTTCTTCATTGATAAAAGGAAAAAACCTCGCTTATGGATCAGAGATATGAAGTTTAATGAAAACCGCAATACTGAAATTGTGAACAACCCAAAAGAATATGGAGAGGTGCATATTGAATAATTGGAAGAAATTAAAAAAAAATCCCCATGTGGGGGAGCAAGCAAGAATAGGGGACATCATCGTTAAATTAGAGAAATTTAAAGTAAAAAATCTAAAAGGCTTACTACTGTATTTAAATTGCATTATATCGCACCCTTGCGACGAAAGTATTACAACTCAAAAAATCCCAATTTTCAGAAAATGCAAAAAACTGTTTCTGGTTGAATTGAGGGATGTTGTGTTCATCTAATGACATGTGCCAACTAGCAGAAACCCAAATAACTTATGACCTAACATTTTGCATGGCAAAATGCAGCACTGTTTTCTACATCTGGTTGTAAAATTAGGTAATTTTCACCGAATTTTGAGTTGTAACAATGACGATGAAAAAAAAAGGAACATCAATAATTATGAAATTTTTTTAATTAGGAAAATGATATTTGTATATCCACATTCCATAAGAATCTATTTAAAAAACTAGATAACTTGGGAAGACATATTTTTATGAGAGAAAAATAGAAGAACGTTTGTAGAAAATCTAATTTCGAGGAGTTTTCTTTAACATATGGAAACTGGAATGCAAAAGCACTGAATTTGTTTTGGATTTATATCCCGTGATTCAGGGAAACGATTATGCAGTTTTCTTTCTCGTATCAATAGACAAAGATGTTTTCGTGATTTTTCATTTTATTTTAACCAAGCACGAACTAAGCTTTCTTTTTATTTGATTTTCCAATGCTCTCCCGTTTTTTTACTTGCTGATGTAGAAAAGATGCGTTTGCGAAAAATAATAAAATTGAAATTTCAGGATCTTGGACATGATTCTTTTCTCAGATATTGAATTGTTTTAGGGAATAGAACACACGCATATAGGTTAATAGTAGCCTAATTTTCAAATTGTCAGACTCAAGGTGTTTTAATACTTTTAAAATGTTTATGTTGAATTAGTATTGAAGAATTATTTACACAATTCTCCAGTGTGTGCTTGAACGCCTATATGTTTCGGAAAACTTTGGAATGCTTTCTTTAATGTTCAAATTAGTTGCTTTTCTAAATTTCGAAGCTTTTTTAGAGACATTAAAATACCATATGCAAATGTCTCTGCATAATGTGTTTTATTTTATTTATATGTTATAATACAAAGATAAAATACTTCCACAGTTACAGATTTAAGTGTTTAAACCTTCCATTGAGATGGGTTGAAAAGTTTTTTCTCAGCGTCCACCATTTAGCCTTTTGACCAATGACCAATAGTTAAATCTTCATATAATGGTGAAACCCTTAATTGTTTATGGGGGCATTATATCGGGCGACTAACACTACCCAGACCAACAATATGCAACCAGTTCCGACAGTGGTCACCCTCCCAAAAACCTACCGTGGTCATTGTTGCCCAATTTCGGCACACGAACGAAACACGTGATTCTAACAACGGACGGCTGTGGGCAAAGTAAAATGTAATTTAGCAGTATATAAGTTTTTCACTTTATATTTTGTCCTCACCGTCTCGTGCATATTTGATATAATGTTCCCTCAATAATATAATATAAAACTAGTGACATTATACAGAGCCCCTTGGAAAGTCGGAATGCGGCAAATAACCTTTGAACCACGACAGATATTGCAGATAAAGTTAGGTATTGGTATAGTAAAATGACTATGCACTATCAGATAAGATGAATAGCACCCCTGGTGGCGAATCGAGGAAGTTCAAAAATTTATTTGGAAAAATAATAAAGATAGCGAAATATTTTCAGTTAGAAAGTTGTAGAGCATCCTACAGTTAGTAAGCAAAACATACGGCTTACATGCACTATGTACACGTACTGCCACAAAGTAAGGTGTTCCGAATGTTTCAGTACATCGCTTTCAGTTAATGCTTTCTGATAGCTTAAAAGTTGAGTTGAAGTTCTTATAGGAGAGAGATCATGGTTTCTTTCCTTTAAGAACTTCTATTCAACCTGTAAAGAACTAAAAAGCATTAACTGAAAGCTATGCATTGAAACTTACGCAACACCTTACTTTGTGGCAGTACATGTACTTAGTGCATGTGAGCCATATGTCTTTTCTTACCAACTAAAGAATGCTGTATAACTTTCTGATTGAAAATATTTCGCCATCTTTATTATTTTTCGAAATAAAATTTTTAACTTCCTCAATTCGCCATCAGGAGCGCTGCTGTTCATCTCGTCTGATAGTACATAGTCATTTTATTAACTAATATCTAACTTTCTTTGCAATATCTGTCTTGGTTCAAAAGTTATTGGTCGCATTCGGACTCTCCTAGGAACCCTGTATATCACACTAGTAAGAGTACAACGACAAAGAGAAAATCTAATACCCTGAAAAGTGAAGCGTTATACCTATGTAGCGTTATACCTATGTAGCGTGCTGCTACAGTTATGGTTATAAAACGGTGTCCCGTTGTCGCCAAATCGCGCCAAGCTAACTTAGAGGTTATTTTTTTAGCAATTTAAGATGGCGACTGCTTAAACAATGCTTTCGATTGCGGAACGGAAATTATGAAATTTCACGAATTAAATAAAAAATGAGTTACTTTCGGGAGAGGCTCTGAATTATGGCAAAAATCAAAAGGGATCTCTTGGCAAGCATATCATTATTCGTATGTCATCAACAACCGCTTTCTAAAGTAACGACTCCGTGATGACGGAACATAAATGCGGCAAACTCTCATATTCATAACTTTCAAGGGATTTAAGAAAAACGCCGTTAACCAGGAAAAGATGTTAATGGGAAGTGTGTAATTCCATGAAATATTTCCTGGACAGCAAAATGTAGTTGCTAAAACAAAATGGTTGTTAATTAGAGCGCCGTAATTAAGGGAATTTTGTTGTTGCTGCTGCTGTCATCCATTTTGCCGTGTCCGAACCTTAGAGACTTTATATGCCAACTTCTTCCATACGTTTCTGTCGAGTTCAGTTGCACAATATTCAATTTTGTGTCGGTTTGGACGATGTCAAGCTAACGTGTTCTTTGCCGGTCCCTCCTTCTGGTTCCAGAGACCATTCCCAATACCACAGATTTTTCGAATAAGCTCGTACGCATGAATGATATGGCCAAAAAATGTCAGTCGGAATCTGGTAACCTTGTTTTCCAGTGATGTCTTGGGGTTGATGCGTGTCAGAACCTCTCTGTTTGTGACTCCAGCTGTCCATGGTATCCGAAGGATCTCTCTCCAGCACAATAGCTCAAAAGCATCCAGTTTGCATCTGTCAGCTTTCTTCATAGTCCAGCTTTCATACACATATGTTGTGATTGGAAAGATGATGGCCTGGGCAAGTCTGCAATTGATAGTAGGGCTAAGGTCTTTGCTCTTCCAGATCTTGTTCATACTGATCACAGAACGGCGCTTTGTAATTCTAAGAAGAATTTCCGGGACAGTAAAATGCAGTCGTCAAAAGAAAATAGTTGTTAATTATAGAGACGCAATTGCCAGAGTTTACTGTACGTTAATTCTATGGATCATTATGATCGCCGCAAAATACTGTTGCTAATCGGAAATAGGCGATTATTATTCAGAGAAAAGATTACTGTAAAATCTTTTAGAAACTACTTACGCGATGGGCTTTTGTAATTTTGCCGAATTTTTTCCTCATGAGAAGTCGGACGATACATTTTTACACCACAGAACCTAGCACAGGATGACCCTATTTATCCTTGCGCCATAAAAATACAACCAACTACACCAATGGTGCACAACCCGTGGCTCGCATACGGCCCTTGAACTGATAGAATGCGGCCCACCAGCATGAAATCCCAGAGGCATTTTTGCCTCTGGTATACGGAGATAAGGAGGGTTGTTCTTGTCCTCATTCGTCTAGCGGTCAAGACACTCCGGGCTAAACGGAGGGACCCTGGTTCGAATCCAGGATGGGGACGGCGTCTCTTTTTCTCCTAAAACAAAAAAGCTCTAGCTTGAGCTAATAAACGTGGGTGTCGGAATTTTCACGTATAATTATTCCCCACGGAAAAAAAAACACGAAAAAACTTGCATAGCAGGCTTTTCTGTGTTGACCTCTACGTGGCAATTGTATTATCCCCGAGAAGGAAAGTAATATCTTACAGGTGGTATAATAGTGTCTATTAAATCATAAAAGCATTATGTAGTTACCCTCGATTAACGTGGAACACAAATTCATACTCGTTAATTATTACTCTGTTAAATTGCTATATAAATTTTTATAACTGTGTTATATGTTACTAATTCTCAGTGAAGCATATCAAGTGTGGCTGGGTATCGTATTAGTGTGTGAGTTTACAGAGATTAATCCATGCAAAGCTCGAGACACTATAACACACAGAATTCACCTCTCGTCTGCATAACTTGGAACTAATTGAGCAATGAATTCAAATTCTCTAGTTTAGCCTACTATAAATAACCATAACTGTTTACCTTCCGCTATAATGTTCGTGTTCATAAAGCATGGTATTACTTGCGAAACATGTTCATGAGGATTTGTAACCATAGCCGATTACCATGCGAACGATTGTATCTATGTTCAATTTGTTCATAATGAAGACATTTTTACCGGGACTAAACCCAAAAGAATCGTCAAGCACTTTTTCGCCCCGTGGATGACGTCGACATCTTGTGATATGACATCATCATACAAGAGGACATTTATTCAATAGAACATTTTCAGTGTCAATTCATTATCAATTCAATAGAACATTTTCAGTGTCAATTCATTATCAATTCAATTGAACATTTTCAGTGTCAATTCATTATCAATTCAATTGAACATTTTTCAGTGTCAATTCATTATCAATTCAATTGAACATTTTCAGTGTCAATTCATTATCAATTCAATTGAACATTTTCAGTGTCAATTCATTATCAATTCAATTGAACATTTTCAGTGTCAATTCATTATCAATTCAATTGAATATTTTTCAGTGTCAATTCATTATCAATTCAATTGAACATTCAGTGTCAATTCAATTGAACATTTTCAGTGTCAATTCATTATCAATTCAATTGAACATTTTCAGTGTCAATTCATTATCAATTCAATTGAACATTTTCAGTGTCAATTCATTATCAATTCAATTGAACATTTTCAGTGTCAATTCATTATCAATTCAATTGAATATTTTTCAGTGTCAATTCATTATCAATTCAATTGAACATTTTCAGTGTCAATTCATTTTTAATTCAATTGAAAATTTTTAGTGTCAATTCATTATTAATTCAATAGAACATTTTCAGTGTCAATTCATTATCAATTCAATTGAACATTTCATTTTTTTTTGTGATGTTTGTGTTTAATCGGCGTTATTCATTATTCCTGTTTTTACGGCGAAAGAACATCAAAAGTCAAGCTGGGCCCAGGCCGGCATTTTTTCGAGGAAACTGAATCTTCTCTCTTTAAAGGGAACCAAACCTGTGATAACGGTGGGCAGAAAAATGGCACGAGTTCTACGACACCATTCGAAGTTAAACTCGAGTTAATGGCATGACAGACGAATGTGTTACACTATACCATTTTAAGGCAGTGAAATCACATTTTCCAGAAGAATCCGAACCATTTAACATAAGAAATCAACTCCAGGATTACAGTAAGCAGTTAGTCAGTACGCGTTTTTTTAGGAGTTAGGGGGGAGGGAGCTAACGTTGACAGTTAAAAATGATGTCTCTTAAAACTGATTAAGCTTATGTTAAGGAATCCTTCCTGCTCTTGCCATACAAATACTTTGGAAAGTTACAGAGAAAAAACGCGTATACTTCAAACACACATTTAAATAAAGGTCTTTGCACAAATTTTGATCATCAGCCTTTATTTGCTTTTAAACGAAATGACTTCAGTCCTTCAGGGATATCTTTTGTGATTCTTTTCATCATGTAATTTTAAAAATGTTCTCTGCTTTTGCTTTCTACAAAACCATCCGATGTTATTAAATCCCTTTTTACTTACCTATAGACTTTAAATCGTATGCATCTTATGTATAAATACACACATTGTTAAGTATAGTACCATTATCGAAGTCTTTAACATATAAAATTCAATTAATTAGCAAACCAAAATATAATTCTATATATAATAAATAATATTTTATAATTAAAATTACTAGGCAAAATTCCTATTATCAGTATAATGATATGAGTAAGTTCAATGTGAAATTAATTGTCAATTATCAGTTATCAATTATAGAATTAGTCATCAATTACGGCGTTTATGATATTACATACGAAATAAAGTTGATTGAAATTTCTTCTGAGAGGTGTAGATACCTGGGAAAAAATATTATCAATAGAAACGATTTTTTTGGAACTGCGAGAAAATCCTATTGCGGATAACAAATAAATGTATTTGTTCTCAAAGATTAAAAACTATGTATATCTGGGATTTTCGCATCGTTTTTCGATGCTGTGGGAAGGAAGGAAGAGCGGCAGCCGAAAGCGAAAAATGCAGGAACAAGCAAAGCGTACATTCCATCAAGCCTGCTGTTATCAGCTCCACTGTTCCCAGAGGCAGAGTTCGATGAGTTGAATACAGGGCAGAATTGAAAATAGTTTTGGACGATTATTCACGATCTTTGGCGTTGATGAAGGAAAATGTTTACTGATGAACCAGGTGGAGGTCATTACGCATCGGTGTTGATATAAATTCTTTGTATAGTTGGAACTTTGTTTGTAAAATAAAAGAATAGGAAATTCTTAGTAACAATGTTTGGATTCCAATGTCTTGTTCCTGGGAAACTATTTAAACCAAAAATACACGAAGCTTGGTATCCTTCATTTTTGTTATTTTAACTAACAAAGAAATTGCTTCTTTGTTATCTCTCCAAATTTATGCATGGAGGGGGAAACGATTAATTCATATTCTTTACAAAAATATTTAGTTTAAAGTTAGAATATTTTACGGTTTGCATCATGGGATGATAGAATAGTCGATTGAGTTAATCGATTATTATATATATAAATACGTATCGAGTACCATGCTATTAATTAAAGGATATTCCTCCCGACTTGTTCCATACTCCAATACTCCGGCGTCTATCTCACTACAAATTACTATACGATATCATGATGATAGGTACGGCGTCCTGTTTGGGACTACAGTGCCGCCTCCGGCAGCCACCCTTTCCCAATTCCTCCCCACCCAATACATACATACATACGTACGCACGCACGCGCGCGCGCACACACACACACACACACATACATACATAAGAACTTTATTAACAGAAAAATCCTGTTCCGCCACAAGGCACTACAGGGATGTAATACATAACTGGCATAACATTACCAAAATATATAAAAGTGAACATACATACATACACATACATAGGTATGTATGTATGTATGTATGTATGTATGTATGTATGTATGTATGTATGTATATGTATTTGTATGTTAAGTTTTCGAAGGCAATGAAATAATAATTCATCGAGGCAGTTCATCAACGATAACAATTATTCTTTGTTAATAGATTGTTGTGCGCCACATACATATATACATACATAGGTTTTCAAAAATCCATACAAGCATGAGAGAAAAGAATAAAGCACGATACCATACTTGGACCTTTCTATTACATGTGGGATGTGCTACGAACTGAGCTGCTGTATTCAATCAATTTTACTCCCATTAAGGTTTATAGACACACATATAAGATGGGGAAACGTTTATATATAACGATTTGGATACCATACACCCAACAGGAAATTGTGCAGAATATATATCAAGTAAGCAATTTCGCAGAAGAAGACAAACGAATGCTTATATTGTATTATATCCTGGACCCTGCGCAAATTACAACTGGAATTAATAAGTGTAAATATATATAAATTAAAAAATTACACACAATATATACAGTATAGGCCTACATACATTGTATACGAGGGTCAGTCAAAAATTTCGTTGCACTTCCCCCTTAAAAATCTCGGTAAAAGGGATATTTCATTGAAACTTCGTGGCAACACTGCAAACATTAATCTGCGTCAGATATAGCAACGGCTTCGACGTATCAGCTTTAGTTCTCTGGCCAATCAGTCATAAACATGTTTCAACAGCTGCACGTTGCGTCCAAATTAAGGATGCGTGCAGTGATTTTTTTTTTTATTTTTTTGTGGGGGAAAAAGTGCAAACGCAATGAAATTTATTCGTAGTTGCACGAAATGTAGGGTTTGTTTGTGAGTTTTACTGCATAAGCAGAGGTTATGTTGCGCCGGAAAGTGCATGGTACATGCTCCTACATGACATTGCGAGGGTGCATGCGGCGATCTTAATGAGGGACGTTCTGAAAAAGTTTAAGTGGAAAGTGTGGGACTACTCCACCATTATTGTCCATATATTGCACCATGTGACTTCCACGTCTTCGTTCCTCTGAAACAAGAACTTACAAAGTGACGGTATTACTAGGGTGAGGAGGTGAAAGATACAACTTCAACAATGGTTATCCCATATTGAACGTCAATTCTTTGCACAAGATATAGAAAAACTCGTGCCACGCCTCAATAAATGTTTAAACAAAGGAGATAACGTTGGAACGTAGTTTTCGTATTGTGCTTTTATGTAAATAAAACATCGTTCTGTAATGTTGACTTTTTTTCAAAGAGTGCAACTAACTATATGACTGATTTAGGTAATAGATAATATGTAATACTATGACAATTTTTTTTCTGATAGTTTCCGAATGAGGGTAAATTTATAATTATGTCTATGGGATTGGGGGGGGGGGTACGTTTAAAACATAAGGGTAGTCCCTTAATGGAGATCGTCGTTTAGAAAGATTTTACTATATATGTAAATAATAATGAATATAATAATTGATTTCTGCGAACAGAAGCTAATTTTTGCACTTGATTAATTATAAAAAAAAATCTTCAATGTTATTGAATATTAGAACGTTGAAAATGTATTCAATAACATTGAAGATTTGAATTTTCAGCTTTATCATTGGTAAATAAAGAATAACATTCGAATTTAAGCGGAATAGAAAAAGAACGTGCGTACCTGTCAAAACTTGAACGAATACGAATAAACAAAAAAGAGAGAGAAAAAGCACCCTCTGGCATTTCGTGCCTTTCGGGTTACCATGATAACCAAAATTAAAAAGTAAAGAATTAATCACAACTAACATTTCTTCATGTAGCTATTATTGATTCCACCAGAATATAATGACAACAAACATTTTTCATTGGTTTTAACACAAATGATAATATTATTAATATTATCATAATAAAGTGGCAACAACATCTTATTTTTATTAAAACTTACCTTAAAAAATAACGAAAAAATGTGACGGTTTTCTTTAACTGACCTCCGTACAAACACTTTCAACGCTAAAAAAATGCATTAGCAATTTATGATTACTGCTGTATAATATTTTTATACAAGTTATGGGAAATATAACGGCAATTGGGACCCTTAATGCTAGATCAGGATTCTTCAAATTGCTTTCTTTCTTATATCGGTACATCAAATTTAAAGAGCACAAAGCATCTAAATTATGGAGTTGAAAAGTACTCCTTTCTAATCAAATTTCAGGATGTTTTTCCATTGCAGGGTACTTTGAGGAAAGGGATACGGTCGTTAATATTTGATGGGGTAAAAAGAAAATAAAGCCAAATTAAGAAGTATTTTGACCAAGCCTTGGGAAAAACTTCATCATTTATTGAAAAGTCCCCTGTCAATAAAATGGCACTCTCGCTGTTGGCTGGGTTAATAAAATTGGGTCGTGATCCTTTATTGATAGGCAATTTGGTGCATTATTTTCTGCCCAACTGCCTGTTTGGGATAAAATTTGATGACAACGTATTTACTTTCATTATTTTACTGCCCTTTTTTCCCCTCCTTGTAACGTGTTTAGAAACAACTTCAAAGAGGAATGACCCATGGCAATCGTTCGAAGCACCCTTGTAGATAAATGCTAATAATCAGATAGTCAGCAAGAAATGATATGGTTTGTAATTACTGTGTTGTTATATTAAAGCGAGGGCAATTTAACCAATATTATTGGCAAGTTATAATATTTTTATTAGAGGAACGTATGCGGTGTGCGAACGACAATGTGTAAAATAAAATGTAAATGTATGAAACGACATAATGTATGAAACACCATTATGCATGAAATGGCATAATCTATTAAACGACATTTGCAAAGCGAATATTTTTGGTTAGAAAACATCCAGTTCAAAAGTAAAAATAAATATAACATTATAAGTGAAATTGCGTTAGTTAAGTCAGTCAATAAGACAGATTGGCAGAAAGGAAGAAGGAAGTGATATGAAGTTGAATTGAAAAAATTCGCAGACATAAGAAAACTTAATTAATCAAGTTATTAAAATTTATAAGTTATTAACAACATTTCATATGCAACGTGGCTCATGTTGATTAATATTAATAAGGCAAATTGTGACTACGAGCAAACAATAAAGTTGCTACTGAATTTCGTAGCAATGATGCGTATTTCATTAATAAAAATATAGCGGTACTATTTCTAGTAACTTTATCTGAATACGTGGACAGTCCCAATTTTAACGTCCGACTTCTTTTCCAGAAAACCTCTAAAACAAATTCCGCGTCAATTTGTAAATTTTATCGTCCCCAGAGAATGTAAACCTCAATAAACAGAATTATAAACATTTTTGTATGAGGATTTTTCTTGAAACGAAATGACATAATATTACCCTGCATTACTGAATATAAACGAAGAGAAATCAGGAGATGATGAAAGAATACATACATACACATATAAAAAGAAACTGACACACAGATTCATGCCTTGGAAATCACATATAAGAGAAACAAACTGTCAGGAAGTGAGATAAAGGCTACACTTCTTTATAGACGGAAAAGCGAAATGTATTAGGTATGTATTATGTATGTATAACTTAGTATGTATAACGGAATGTATAACGGAGTGTATAACGTAGTATTTATAACGGAGTATATAACGTAGTATGTATAACGGAATGTATAACGTAGTATGTATAACGTAGCATGTATAACGTAGTATGTATAACGGAATGTATGACGTAGTATGTATAACGGAATGTATAACGTAGTATGTATAACGGAATGTATAACTTAGACGGAAACTCAACGACGTAAAGTGAGGATTACGTATGCACATTTCGTTATGAACTTTTGGAGGAGAAGTGCTGTTCATCTTTCAAGAAAAATTAGTTATTTTATTCTTATCGTACAGAGAGAGAGAGAGAGAAATGCAATGCCTCTAATAAGAGAAGATTCGCAATAATTTTTGACGAGTGCATGAAGTCAACACGAAGAATAGAAAAACAATGCTAAAAAAAATAAATAAATATATGGACACTACGGAAAATGGATGTTCAGGCGGGAATAAGGAATAATGCCCAAGACACGAAAGCTTACTGTGTTTGGGATTGTCATCTACTGACAACTTTATTGAAGCTTTGTCGATAATGGATATTATCAGTGACTTGTCTTTTTAACTCAGATTTATTTCTTGCATTGCTTTCTTCAGCTCAGAATCCAGAAAACAATGGGCGTGGATTTTTTTGGAGGACCAATTCTTATTGTTTTGTATTCCAGTGTTGACATGGTTTTTAGCTAAAGTGTTTGTCTCAGGAAAATTTTCTTAAAGGGTCTCATATAATATTTAAGGAAACATCTGCAAGTTTTTTTTAAGTAACGGATTATACTTTGCAGCCTGTTAAATGTAACGTGAAAAATTTGAGATATGTTTAAAATTTCAAGACGGAGTACGAAGTTTTAAAAGTGTAATGCGAGTTTTTGAGATGCTGTATTCACGTAAATTTCCACAAAATGCGAATTAAGCAAAGTTTTATACTTTTATAAGCCATTACATTTTATTTATTACACATCCGCCCGTATAAATATACAGCTATCTCTTGATAAATCACTTGCAGAGAAAAGGAAGATTTCATGTGTCCGGTGGGGCACGATCTTACAATCTTGTCATTGCCAGTGAAATGTTCTACCTATTGAGCTACGGATTCGTACCAAACTCTCTCCTGCGAGCAAATATGAAGCTTTAGCGAGCATAAAGCTTTAAATCAAACAACAATATCAATCAACGTTTATTGGCGTAGTGATACCAGCGCCGATGTTATGGCGTGATTAGATGGTGAAACGTTCGAAAGAAAATAAATATTTCTCCGTTCGGTGGGACCTGAACCCACGACCTTCCACTTACCGGGCGGAGGCTTTATCTACTGAACTACGAACGACAATATATAATCCTTTACGAACGTATATAAAGGCTTTACTGAAGCCGGTTATTTCGCAACATGGGGTAGTACATTGACTACTTTTTAAACCAAATTGCAAAGATACCGGTATTAAATTGATCGAAAAGCCCGTTGCAGCATATGTATTTATATAAATCGAACACTACGCAGATTAAAGTAAACAACAATATAAATCATCCAACTCCAACCTTGAAAACTGAAGTTGGTACCACCTTCCCCAGAGTCGTATTGGACATCGGTGAAGCAAAAGTATTCTACGGCAGTTAACAAAGTTTTAAGAATTTTGGTTCTAGCTCCCTACTCGCCCTTGTGTTTATTTGAGATGAAGTTTTCTTCAATAGTAGTCATTTAACCTAATGACTACTATTGAAGTAGTCATTACTAATAGGAGTCCAAAGGGGACCTTATGCAAGCAACGAGAATTGCAAGTCACAAACTTGTGTCGAAACATGAATATTTAATGCAGAAGGAACAATCTCACCCATTCGACTGACTGTGACCATATAAATTCAAGTTGATTAAATCGGTTTTTAATAAAAAATCTTTTCCACAATATTTTTTATAATTCAATTTAATTTACTTCCTGAGAATTATAACATTCAAGCACAAGATAAAAACTTATTGATAATGAAACAAAAAGGGCAACACGAAGGTCGTGATGAGAATAACGTCCCGCATGTGTCTTTTTCTGCGTTTCGTAATGCTATAATTACCTTCACCTTTTGCTTAAGAATTGTTAATGTGTAAGAATACAACCTTTCCATATATTTTGGAGTTCAAAGGTGAAAATTATCCGTGAAAATGTATATACATATAAAAATATATATATAATATGTGAATTGTATATTTCTGTATATTTTGGAGCCATCTATTATAATCTATGATAGAATGTCATAAGTCAAAAAAGTCTGAAAACACCTGCTTTATAGGATATTATGCATTACCCTTTTCAGGGATAATACAATAAATATCGATCGAAACATAAAGCCACAGGGGAAATTTTTATATTTTTTTTATAGAGCATGAATTAACGGCGAATAATTTGCATTAATGAACAAAAATAGTAAATATGGACGCGACTTATTATGGAATGAATAATGAGGTGGCACGTAGGTTTACTTCGTAAACGTGCTTGCCGAAACACATTCATAGAAAGCTTTTCTTTCAATTTACGCACAGAAAATGCTAAAGCATGTTTGACTACAAAAGTTATTGTTATTTTACTGCGCAAGGACAGCTAAGGTTATGCTGTGCCAGGATTAAAGGTTTTCTGCGGAATCAGAACTTCGGTCGTATAGGGATCCAAACCCCGGGCTACGCTGACGAATCTGGGCAGATAAAAACGGCATCCATTTCACGGCATCATTTGAATAAAATCTGAAGTAACGCAAAACCACCTGGGTTTACTGATCTAGATTTGCTAGGGCTAGGAGGCGTTGATTAACATCACTAAAGACGAATGCGTTACTTTTTGTGCCATCACAAGAAGTACTACGAATGTCAGGTCAGGTCAGGTACAACGAATGTCAGGTCAGGTCAGGTGCTACGAAAGTCAAGTGAGGCCTATTATGTACACGCTGATGGTGCGGCTGTAATCCAGAGTATAAGTAAAAACAGAGAAGAAAGTAAATGTAAAAAAATTAACTGAAATAAATGGTTAAAGTAGTAATTAAAACCACAAAGTCGAGAGATAAAAGATTGCAGTAAACAAATACAAAGTAGTAAATAAACGGGAGATACCTTTAGAAACCATTAGATTTCTAAAATATTTAATCTTCCAAAGTGAAAAAGGGGGGAAATATGGAAGCAACGTTCACGCATAGCAGCATTCTTGATGGTTATCCACTTACTAAGAAATGGCAAATAGAAGTAATGCGTGTTGTCGATTTTTTTTTCTACTCATTACGCAAAGCGAATACGAAAGTTAAAGAAAATTAATGTCTTGGATATTTTCAGTAATAAAAAAGAATGGCTTAAACAATCTTTTACGCTTGATTAAGAAGAAAAATTGAACACTGCTGTAAAACCAGTAAATTACTCCTGAGCAGCATTTAAAAGACGAATCACGTGTAAGGAATTTCAGAGCAAGTTAAATGTAAAAATTACATTTTGAAGTAAAGAAGTTTTTTTTTGGAGGATACTGAACTTCCACCAGTATAAAATAATTAAATCCTTTGAACAATTATTTGAAAAATTAATTAAATATTTAATTTTTAATTTAAATACTTCCAATTTTAACGATTTAAATACTCTTAGAGACTCACCCGTTGATCGGGTTATCATCTTACAAGGTGTAATGATAATTTACCATTACTTGTCAGATGAGTATCCAACTGAGCCTTCCAAAACTCACCGTCGAGTAATGAAAATAGAGACTGCTTCATTTTGAATATTCAGCGTTCAGTGTGACGTCAGTCCAGTGAATTTAGGGTTGGCGAACGAGCAGTAGTAGCGGGAAACAGTGACAGCGGTTGTAATGTGGCGAACTGAGTCTAATTATCAGTCATCACGTAGGCGCTTCGCTTTGCTTCTGCTGGCTGGTTCCAGTCATGGGCTGGGAGAGCTCTTGTTGCGTAGAATGTATCAGAACTCCGCAAGCAATTATCAGTTCAGTTGCAAGTTAATCGTTCTCGTTCCTAATGTATGCTTAGAAGGATATAGCCGGGTTTCTTTCGAAGTATGTGCTATTTACTTGCATTTAAGAAATCACCAAAATAAAAGTTGATGAATATGACAATTGATTGATTGATAATTTGTGTTTGATCGGCGACTCGGTGATTACTGTTTTCCGCTAATTGGAAATGGTCTGTAAATAATAACATCTATGTCAGGCTCTCCCCGGACTCCGCAGCTTGAGGGGGCGACGCCGCAAAATATTGGGTTTCACAATCGGGTAACATTAATTTACCGGGAGAAAATTATTTTAAAAAAAGTGGCTAACTGTTATACCAATTCTTTTCGTAACTCCAATACCGTGGAATTAACAATCGAATAGAACACTTGAACATGAAGGGTCTGTTTACAGTACATCGCAAGTAGCTTATTGGTTAGCGAACCACATCTTTAGAAACAGTACTCCAGCCCCTGCCCTTCGCCTCCATCCCTCTAGTAGCGAAGCGTGGGTCGCTGTCATTGCCAACGAGCTGATGATTTATTGAAAGTCGGTTGTCGCGCCCTCTTTTCTTCCCTACCCGTCGCCCGTTCTGGCGCGAGCCTTGACCAATGACGTGGGAAAAGACTCGTCCGAGGTGAAATTAGTTTCTGCAAACTTCTACTAATTTCGAGAAAGCAATAGAATTCCTTCTTTCCAGATTGTTCTCTATAAGCTATTTAAAGCTTCCCCGTATGGATTGGAAGAGAGAGAGAGACAGAGATTAAGGTATTTTCCTATTAAGATACTGCAGAAAATAAAATCCAACGACCAAAAGGATCTGTTTACAAACTTGTGGATAGCATCACGCACACTATTAACTGTGCCTGTCAGAGTTACAAGTACCGAGCGAAATTTTAGCAAACTTATAAAAACTTACCTCAGATCGACCAGGACCGAGTAGAGACAGTGCTCTGGCAGTTTTAGCAATTGCAAACGAGGAAGCCAAAAAGTTGGACTTTAAACAAATTTTAAAATCTTTTGCAAGTGCCAAAGCCAGAAAGATTCCTTTAGATGTTTAACATATTGCATTTGGCTGTGAAGTCAAATAACATTGCATATTATTAGTTTTTTCCATGCCTTAATTCTTCGTTCAGCACTATATTAATATACCATATTTTTTGAAATGCATTGATTTTCTTTAAAACTACAAATCATATTGAGATTTTTTTTTTTTTTACTTCTACCCCAACTCTTTAACTCCCTAATTTTACTTAGGGCTATTTTCTGTTCAATGGCTATATGACTACTAAAAGTAAGCATTTAAATGTGCCTATTGAAAAGTGAAAAATTTTCAATGTTGAGTCGATAATTAAAAGCTTAGTTGGAAGATTTGGGAGATGGGAAGGGGGCCATACGTGTGAGAGGACGCCGTAAGGAATCTCGTCCCGGGCGCCTACAACCCTCGGGGCGGCCCTGATCTATGTGATGTTTTAGGATTGATAGAACGCTACGGTCGAGGTAAAAAAGCATCATATATAAATTGGAGCCCAATGTGGGGCATCATACACTCACTAATTTTCCCATTAGTCGATGTACCCTTTGAAGTAAGCCAGGAGAAAATGCATAGACGTATAACTCGCAGCAGACTTCAGGTTATTTTATATTTGCCCGTACTTCCTAAGTACTTCAAGTACTTCTATTAGCATGCTTTTCACTTTAGTTTTGAATTAGCCGAACTTGTTTATTTTTTAAGTCCTTAGATTTTCTCCATAATTTAGAACCTGTACATTCTAAACTATTAAGTTTTCTTTCCTTTCTTATTTCTGACAGATGTAATTCAAACCCGTGCCAGAACCTTTTCTGTTCCTAATTTGTTTGTATTATGGTAATTTCAGTGTGTTTTTTGCCTACCATCCTTTCAAATATATCTTAATTAAAACGAATCATTTATAAATTAAGTCACTGAACATTATACCATTAGTTGCAACTATTATTTTACAATATTCATTATCATTTCCATTTATTATTCTAAAAACCTTTTTTATATCAGTTTCATAGACTGAAGATTCATTATTTCCATACTTTCTTATAGGGGAAGGACCGGGTCTTCCCAAAGGGGCGCATACCCTGGATTTTTGGAAGGGTCAAGCCCTTGCCTATTCGGAAGCGCGAAACCTATTACCTATGAGGGCGCATCACCCAGTCCGCTTCTGCTGCTTTATGCACTATTTCAATAAACCAAATGGCGGAATATTAATGAATTACAAAATTCAATTAACTTTTCTTCGGAGAGAAATATGAAATTCTTTTTATAATAAACAACCTTTTAATTCAATTTTTTACAAGTTTTAGTGACTTGTTCATTTTAATTAAGCTCGTTTGTCAATATGCTATACCAAAGAAATCAATTTCATCTACCATCTCCACACTTTCACCGTTTCTCTCAATGTTGGGAATTATTCCACATTCTTCCTTATTTTCTCTTCTAAAATTAGTATTTTTGTTTTGTCACTAGTTACTTTCATCTAGTATGCCCTTAATCATTATTGATATTTATTTATTTCGATCATTTCCCTTTTTTAATATTTTTTCACTATCTTTATGTCATAGTATTACATCTATATCATCATCCAAAAATGCTGTGTCATCTAAATCTGAAACAATAAATATGCCAATTAGGTAGGATAGAAATAATAGGGGCCCAAGATTGAATTCTTGCGGCACCCCATAATCAATACTAAGTTTATCCAGTTTTCCGTCCTTAATAAATAATATTCGTTTGCTATTTATTACGTAATTTTTTAAGATATTATATATTTCCTCCTTAATCTAATAACCTTTAATTCCTCTATTAAGAAATCCCGCTAATTATATTGAGCGCGTTATTTAAACTGAAAACAAACCTGTCATATGTTCCTTTATCTGATGCCTCCTGAATAGCTGGAATTGGTATTTTTAATATATAAAATTTGCAAATGAATTTAATCAGTCTATTGTATATTAATTTCTTAAATATTTTTGTAAATGCTTATCATACTCATGCAGGTATATAATTCACACTGCATTCTCTCTTGCCCTTTAAATATACTGTCCTTATTTTAGTTATTTTTATTCCTCCAGGAAATAAATTTTCATTATGAATAAGTTAATATGGATAATATCATTTATAGGTTATATGCGTATAGATCGTGGAAGAAAGGAAAGAAAGTTTAAAGATAAATGGAACTATTATAAATAACTTGAGATATGCTGATGATATGGTAATAATGGCTACCTCAAATAAAGATTTGCAGGTGCTCATCAATGAAATTGATACAACAAGCGAAAAAATGGAACTCACCATTAATGTGTAGAAAACGAAAACTATGTATCTTAGAAGGAAATACTTCAACGTCGCTGCTCATTGTAAAAACATGACCATAGAACAAGTACAGTCTTTTTGCTATTTGGTAAATTTTTTTTGCCACAATAACGATCGAACGAAAGAAATAAGGTGCCGAATTAGCCTGGCAAAAACAAAATTCAATAAAATGATGAAAGAAAGTTCTCTGTGAGAGAAAATTAAATTTACATCTCAGAATTTTAATTTTAAAACTTTATATTTGGCCTATACTATTTTATGGTTGCGAGACCTGGACATTAAAAAAAAAGACGCCAAAATTAGAATCGAAGATTTTGAAATGTGGACCCTCAGCAGACTATTGAAAACAAAATGGACTAAAAAGTTCTCCCATCGGGAAGTGCTGAACAGATCCAACACAAAAAAAGAAAAACTATCATCACTTCAATTCTGAGAAGAAAATTAGTATATTGTGGCCACAGAGTGAGGGGAGAAAAATACAAACTACTCCAACTGGCACTGGAGGAAAACATTATTGGGAGACACCTAGAGGCAGAAAAAGAAGAGGATACATGGATGACTTACAGGCTTGGACTAGGCTAAGCACGGAAGACATTATCCATGCCAGTAGAGACAGGAAAATATGGTCATACGGGCCGCCAAACTTCGAATCGAAGAATGTACTTGATGATGATGATAACAAACAGTTATTTTGACACTGGCGTAAGGTTTAAAAACACGACGTTTCGGGAGCCAACTGCTCCCTTTGTCAAGTGAAGGCAGAATGAAGAGTTCGTGAAAGTCCTAAGCTTATATACCCGCATGTTGGGAATCCCCATCTGACGCCATTTGGTGCGGAGCATTTCCAGCTGGGGAAACCCCAATCGGGGAAACCCTCGCCGGGAAAGCCCCCGCACCCGACGATGTCAGATGAACACCCCCAACTCGAGGTTTTGCAAAAATCCTGTAAGGTTCTGGTAGAGGTTTTGCGATGTTTATTGCACGACTCCTCAAACCGTAGGTTTCCCATGATTCCAGAAAAAGTCTACTCCCCAGATTCGTCACATTCTGATGTAATATTTTCATCGAATGCCAATCTGGTTCGTGACCCTCCCTGAAGACATGTTCAGCCAACTGGTTTGAATCGTCTCCCCTAGCTACCGCACGCATATGCTCCTTCCCTCGTAGACGTATCGATCTTCCCGTCTGTCCAACATACACCTTGTCACAGTCTCCACACGGTATTTGGTAAATAGCACCAGATTTTTCCTCCTCAGGGACGCGATCCTTAACTTTAAGTAATAGATCACGCAGGGTGTAGACAGGTTTGTAGTAGGTCTTAACATTCACACAACTGAGAATTCGAGACAGCTTTTCTGAGACACCCGCCACATATGGCAAAACCACTGATGTCTTCCTAGTCTCATCCTCTACATTCCTGTTTCCACCACTAACACCACATTGGTTACGAGCGATAAATTTAGTCGGGTAACCGTTCTTTTTCAACACGCTTTTGTTGCGTCGTAATTCAACATTGCGAAGGTCATCATTACAACAATGTGTAAAGGCTCGTCGGTGCAAGGCTCTAATGACAGATGCTTTGTGTGATGCCGGGTGATGAGAACGAAAGTCAAGATACCTATCAGTATGTGTTGGTTTCCTAAACACCGTAGTCAACAGTCGCCCATCCACATCTCTATTTATCCGAACATCTAAGAAGGGTAATGAACCGCTATCTTCTTCCTCTAACGTAAATTGAATATGAGGGTTCAAGCTGTTCAAATAGAGATGAAAATCAGTAACTGAAGACCTTGGTAGGATAACAAACGTATCATCGACGTATTGCTTCCACACCTTGACACAGTAAATTCACTCATCTAAAGCACTGTTTTCAAATGCCTCCATACACAAATTTGCCACCACACTCGAAGCAGGTGACCCCATCGCCGTACACCTCTTCTGTCGGTAAAATCTACCCTTGAAGCCGAAAACCGTGGAATTCAAGCAGAACTCGAACAGGCAATATATCTCTTCCGGACTAAGGCTAGTTCTTTCTTCCAGGCTTCCATCATGCCTCAGTCGCTCCAACGCTGCTGATACCGCCAAATTTGTTGGAATACAGGTGAAAAGTGAAACAACACTAAAAGGCACCATAGCATCATCGGGAGCGATTTTTACGTTTCTGATAGAAGAAATAAACTCCTCAGAGGTAGACACCGACTGTCCAGAGGGTCCAACAAGAGGAGATAGTATACCTGCAAGATATTTAGAAAGTGCATATGTTGGCGAACTACAAAAACTCACAATAGGTCTAAGAGGAATATCGTGTTTATGGACTTTTGGGAGTCCATAGAACAATGGTATTCTTCCAGACGAACAACGGAGTCGCGAGTAAAGTTTCTCATCCAGTTTCGACTCTTTGTGAAGTTTTAGCAGGCAACCATTCATCTGCCTCTCAATACAACCAGTAGGGTCTTTATCTACAACGGAATAGGTATCGCCATCATTTAAAAGTGACATTACTTTATCATCGTAAACCGACCTATCCATCACAACAGTAGTACGACCCTTATCTGCCGGTAAGACCACAACCTCTTCACTGTCTTTGCGCGCCTTCAGGGCTTTCCGTTCAGGAACAGAAAGATTATCTACTGTCTTCAGGGAGGGTCACGAACCAGATTGGCATTCGATGAAAATATTACATCAAAATGTGACGAATCTGGGGAGTAGACTTTTTCTGGAATCATGGGAAACCTACGGTTTGAGGAGTCGTGCAATAAACATCGCAAAACCTCTACCAGAACCTTACAGGATTTTTGCAAAACCTCGAGTTGGGGGTGTTCATCTGACATCGTCGGGTGCGGGGGCTTTCCCGGCGAGGGTTTCCCCGATTGGGGTTTCCCCAGCTGGAAATGCTCCGCACCAAATGGCGTCAGATGGGGATTCCCAACATGCGGGTATATAAGCTTAGGACTTTCACGAACTCTTCATTCTGCCTTCACTTGACAAAGGGAGCAGTTGGCTCCCGAAACGTCGTGTTTTTAAACCTTACGCCAGTGTCGAAATAACTGTTTGTTATGGAATCTCCTGGTGAAACTCTGTATTGTTTCGTTAGAAATTTTTACTCCTTTCGTACGATTTTCATTCCCGAGGCTAAATTAAATTCCTGGAAAAGAATTCTAAGATTTTAAACTATTCTCAGAGTAAAGGAATATGTAGTAGTAAGTAAAGCTTTCTCACTATGAACAGCTTTGTATATGCTCATAGGAAGAGGAATGAGAGGTCGGCTGCAGC
>QLNU02003225.1:48625-99138 GCA_006491805.2 Dysdera silvatica | reverse complement strand
TGTGAGGGAGCGTCGTAAGTAATCTCGCCCCGGGCGCCTACAACCCTCGGGGCGGCCCTGATCTATGTGATGTTTTAGGATTGATAGAACGCTACGGTCGAGGTAAAAAAGCATCATATATAAATTGGAGCCCAATGTGGGGCATCATACACTCACTAATTTTCCCATTAGTCGATGTACCCTTTGAAGTAAGCCAGGAGAAAATGCATAGACGTATAACTCGCAGCAGACTTCAGGTTATTTTATATTTGCCCGTACTTCCTAAGTACTTCAAGTACTTCTATTAGCATGCTTTTCACTTTAGTTTTGAATTAGCCGAACTTGTTTATTTTTTAAGTCCTTAGATTTTCTCCATAATTTAGAACCTGTACATTCTAAACTATTAAGTTTTCTTTCCTTTCTTATTTCTGACAGATGTAATTCAAACCCGTGCCAGAACCTTTTCTGTTCCTAATTTGTTTGTATTATGGTAATTTCAGTGTGTTTTTTGCCTACCATCCTTTCAAATATATCTTAATTAAAACGAATCATTTATAAATTAAGTCACTGAACATTATACCATTAGTTGCAACTATTATTTTACAATATTCATTATCATTTCCATTTATTATTCTAAAAACCTTTTTTATATCAGTTTCATAGACTGAAGATTCATTATTTCCATACTTTCTTATAGGGGAAGGACCGGGTCTTCCCAAAGGGGCGCATACCCTGGATTTTTGGAAGGGTCAAGCCCTTGCCTATTCGGAAGCGCGAAACCTATTACCTATGAGGGCGCATCACCCAGTCCGCTTCTGCTGCTTTATGCACTATTTCAATAAACCAAATGGCGGAATATTAATGAATTACAAAATTCAATTAACTTTTCTTCGGAGAGAAATATGAAATTCTTTTTATAATAAACAACCTTTTAATTCAATTTTTTACAAGTTTTAGTGACTTGTTCATTTTAATTAAGCTCGTTTGTCAATATGCTATACCAAAGAAATCAATTTCATCTACCATCTCCACACTTTCACCGTTTCTCTCAATGTTGGGAATTATTCCACATTCTTCCTTATTTTCTCTTCTAAAATTAGTATTTTTGTTTTGTCACTAGTTACTTTCATCTAGTATGCCCTTAATCATTATTGATATTTATTTATTTCGATCATTTCCCTTTTTTAATATTTTTTCACTATCTTTATGTCATAGTATTACATCTATATCATCATCCAAAAATGCTGTGTCATCTAAATCTGAAACAATAAATATGCCAATTAGGTAGGATAGAAATAATAGGGGCCCAAGATTGAATTCTTGCGGCACCCCATAATCAATACTAAGTTTATCCAGTTTTCCGTCCTTAATAAATAATATTCGTTTGCTATTTATTACGTAATTTTTTAAGATATTATATATTTCCTCCTTAATCTAATAACCTTTAATTCCTCTATTAAGAAATCCCGCTAATTATATTGAGCGCGTTATTTAAACTGAAAACAAACCTGTCATATGTTCCTTTATCTGATGCCTCCTGAATAGCTGGAATTGGTATTTTTAATATATAAAAATCGTTGGTTTCCTAAACACCGTAGTCAACAGTCGCCCATGCCCATCTCTATTTATCCGAACATCTAAGAAGGGTAATGAACAGCTATCTTCTTCTTCTAATGTAAATTGAATATGAGGGTTCAAGCTGTTCAAATAGAGATGAAAATCAGTAACTGAAGACCTTGGTAGGATAACGAAAGTATCATCGACGTATTGCTTCCACACCTGGACACAGTAAATTCACTCATCTAAAGCACTGTTTTCAAATGCCTCCATACACAAATTTGCCACCACACTCGAAGCAGGTGACCCCATCGCCGTACACCTCTTCTGTCGGTAAAATCTACCCTTGAAGCCGAAAACCGTGGAATTCAAGCAGAACTCGAACAGGCAATATATCTCTTCCGGACTAAGGCTAGTTCTTTCTTCCAGGCTTCCATCATGCCTCAGTCGCTCCAACGCTGCTGATACCGCCAAATTTGTTGGAATACAGGTGAAAAGTGAAACAACACTAAAAGGCACCATAGCATCATCGGGAGCGATTTTTACGTTTCTGATAGAAGAAATAAACTCCTCAGAGGTAGACACCGACCGTTCAGAGCACCCAACAAGAGGAGATAGTATACCTGCAAGATATTTAGAAAGTGCATATGTTGGCGAACTACAAAAACTCACAATAGGTCTAAGAGGAATATCGTGTTTATGGACTTTTGGGAGTCCATAGAACAGCGGTATTCTTCCAGACGAACAACGGAGTCGCGAGTAAAGTTAAACCTTACGCCAGTGTCGAAATAACTGTTTGTTATGGAATCTTCTGGTGAAACTCTGTACTGTTTCGTTTGATGATGATGATGAATACTGATAATTAAAAACAATAATTAACTGGAAAAAATGTGATGGATATACCTTGCAAAACATCACATTTGTCTAAAACTTTTATTCGCAGTTAAAAGATGATAAAAATAATACCCGTAGAGGAAATAGTTAAAAACATTAGACATCTTAATTTCTTAGTATCACTAAAATATTTTCTAATTAAAAGTATTATTTTTAATATATTATTATCATTGAGTAATTTTTGAATTTTTACATATTTTTAAAATATCTGACACAATATTTATTTTTAAGAACGTTTTAAATGTAAAAATGTTGAACAGCTGCCAACAACCAAAGTTTTTTTCTTGCTTTTCAGTACCACTTTTTTTAGTTCCTAATGCAATGATATATACAATGCAATTAAGCAGTTTGAAAATTCGGTAATTGGCAATTTGAATGTTCATTGCTTAACTTTAAAACACCCTAATCGAGCACATATATCTAAAGCAACAACCACTGCAGTTAAACTTTATTTTAAAGAGATTTTAACTTTCAAAGGAGTAAAAAGAAACTAATTGGAAAATTGAAATCTTTTAAAAGAATTTCCATCAGCTTTTTTTTTCTGCCGAAATAGCTTTTACGGAGAATGAGTTTTCAAATGAACGAGTACGAATGGAACTCACCTTTAATATTTCTTCATTCAATTTCACATTTTGATGAGAGTAAATAATTGACACAGCAAATTTTGCAAATGAAACGTAATGTATTTATATTATGTTACCAACTTTTAATCTTTTGTTTTGAAGAGGAAGAGGAAAGTAAATAAGGCCATAATTCGACCAGAGCTGAATTTGACACGATTAGAGCTGTACTTGGTAATAATCTGACCATTTAAATGTACATTTAAATTACAGGAGCCAGAAGTAAAAGAGCACGATTTAAACTGACTTCGATCTAATGTCTTTTAGATTGCTTTAGAGTTTCGTGGTAGTTTTAGTAGTTCGGTTAGCAGAGGCGTCAGAATGACAACCGAGAAGTCTCTGAACTCTATCATGAGCCAAGACTATGGTGTATCAAAAATTAACTCTCAAACACTTTCTTAAAAAAATTAAATGCCATCGTATGGTTTTAATATAAAAAATTGCACTATCCCTTCTTGTGCAACATTTGTGCGATTAAACCTCTTTTCCAGCCATTTTCCATAGCATTATAAATATCCGACCTGGAAATTAATGCACGGTCTAATAAATAGCCTAAAAATAATAGCCTGGTTTGAGTTTTTAGCCTCCGCTTGGCGCGAAAATGAGCTTTCTACAACACATCTATCACTTTTAAATGGAGGACAAATTTGACTTATACTCGTATTCCGGGAGAATTTAGGGTAAAAAAAAAAAAGGCGACCGCACTTTCACTAACAAATTTAGCGGCATTTAGGAAAACAGAAACTTATGTACCAAAAATTGTACCACTCTGCAATTTCACGAACTTGTGATTTTTAACGTCAGCAAGTCACTTGTAAAGTAATGGGTTTTGGACGCGGTGAAACCGGGAAAAATGCCAATGTAAGGGAATTTTCCCCTCCCCCAACAAAAGTTATTTTCATAAGTTTAGCTTTGAGCGGCTTAAAAGTTGTTAATTTATTTTCGTAATGTAAGATAGGTTGTCTCATATCTAAGATTAAAATTCTGCCACGATTTACGAGAATTTGTTCTCTGACAGCTCTTTCCTATATTAGAAATGGCGAATGTCGATCGCGAATATATATCATTATGTCTTGGAACATTGCAACAATGAACTATGGTTTATCAGGTATGTCTCTGTTCAGAGTCTTTAACATTAACTAGCTGAGCAACGTTATAACGGTGTACAATTAGTACAGTTATATATTCGTAACGAGTTCTTAATAATTATATTTATTTATGTAATTTATCGGCAGAGTTATGTATTGGTATTTCTGTTAGTATTATGTACGAGATGGTTTCCACTGGGTTTTTCCATTCTGCGAGATTGTACTAAGAAAGAGTTTTTCAGAAAAATCTGGTGCACAAAGAGACAGGAACACAGCATCGATATTTCTTCTGATGAAGGATTACTGCTAACACGTTTGAAAGCTCGGGTGACCTATTTTATTTGATATTTTATAAATATTTAACCTTTTAAATGTAAATTTCTTCCCTGTTACTTTGTATTTTCTTTAACTTATACATTTATTATATATGGTTAATTTAATCACGTGGTTGAATAATTAATTTTGTCAAATCATTTGCCTTTCTTGTTTGGTTCTTTCACAATAAGAAGACAGAGTACTAACACACGTTCTGTGCATAAAATGTACAGGAACAATATGAAAATAAATAATATAATAAAATAAATGTAAATAATAATATATAAAAATAATAGAACAAATATAAAATTTTCAACACAGACAGATATCTCGATTTTAAATCGCATCATCCAACATGCCACAAAGCTTCCGTTGTTAAAACATTAAGTCTTAGAGCGAATTCTCACTGCAGTAATGAAACACTTTCAAACACAGAAACAAAACACATACACACGGCACTTAAAAATAATGGATACCCTAAACGATTCATTCTCAGAAACTGTAGACCCAATAGTACATCTTTAAACAATACATCTCACACCCGCATATCTATTCCATATATTCACGGCATTTCCGAAACAATCTCTCGCATCCTTAAAGAGGCAAATATCAAAACATTCTATTCCCCTGTCACAACACTTCGCAAACAACTTACAAAAGTTAAAGACCCAGTTCCACCAGAAGATCTCACAGGCGCCATATACCAAATACCATGCAAAGACTGCAACAAACATTACATAGGACAAACAAAAAGAATGATCAAAACAAGAAAAAAAGAACACAAACAAGCACTCGCGAAAGGAGACATAGCCTCACGTCTGGCAGAACACGCTTTACAACACGGACACGAACCCGACTGGGACTCAACAAAAATACTACACCGTCACATCACAAACAAGAATAGTAGACTCTTCTTAGAATCTTGGGAAACTTACAAACTACACGGGAAAGCCATTAATACATCACAACCACTTCCAGAAACTTACAAACAACTCTTACTCTGAAATATATGGGATTTCCCCAACATTAGGTGCCCCGCAGTACAGGTTTCTCATTGGTTCCCACTGGGTTTTTCCATTCTGCGGGACTACTCTGATGAAGGGTTTTCCAGAAATTTCAAGTATAAAAAAGAGACAGAAACATAACATCGTCATTACTCCTGATGAAGGACTGCTGCTGATGCGTCCGAAAGCTTGAGTGATCTTTTTCATTGCTATTTTACCAGTGTTTAACCTTTTTATGTAATTTCCTCCCTGGTACCCTGTATTTTATTTCTATTGTACAGTTATATATTCGTAACGAGTTCTTAATAATTATCTCTATTTATGTAATTTATCGGCAGAGTTATGTATTGGTATTTTTGTTAGTATTATGTATTAAATAGCTTCCACTGGGATTTTCCATTCTGCGAGATTGTACTGAGAAAGATTTTTTCAGAAAAATCGTGTACAAAAGAGACAGGAACACAGCATCGATATTACTTCTGCTGAAGGACTGCTACTAAAACGTCTGAAAGCTTGGGTCATCTTTTTCATTTGCTATTTTACCAATGTTTAAACTTTTGTATGTAAATTTCTTCCCTGGTACTTTGTATTTAATTTAACTCATGTATTTATTACATATGGTTAATTTAATAACATGCTATAAATGGTTGAATAATTGATTTTGTCAAATCATTTGCCTTTCTCGTTTGGTTCTTTCACAATTAAGAAAACGGAGTACTAACGCACGTTCTGTACATAAAATGCACAGAAATAATATGAAAGTAAATAATATAATAAAATAAATGTAAATAATAATATATAAAAATAATAGAACAAATATAAAATTTTCTATTTATATCTTCATTGATGTTTTAAGTTAAAGCATAACCTCAGACTGCAGTCAGTATTCAAGTACTTTGGAGGATATGTAAGATAATTTAACGTAGCACTAAGCAACTTATATATTATAAGTAGATGTCAAATTTATATAACCGTATAAAGTTAATAATTCAACTTGGACGAACGTTTCAGATAGACTCTTGGCCGTACGTTTCGAACGGACTTGGTCGTCTTTTAAGAGGGAAAAAAAATCTGTCCTTCTAAAACGTACATCGAAACCAACTTTTTTTTTAACGTTACAGTTATAACGCCAACTTCTACTTTTAAGCCTTATCTTGGAGTAGTTGTCTAGCAGTTCACCAGTTTCGCAAATTTTAAGCTGGGTGATACTCAAACCGAAGTCTTCAAAATTAAGCTTCTGGACAAAATAAGAAAGAGTAGTGTAAGACGTAGTCTTTAAATCGTTTTAGAAGAATGTTAGAAGTGTACAGAAAATCATTCGACCAATGTTAAGCTGACCTAGGATCTTTAAAACTTACAAAAAATTGATATTTTTATCATTTCAAAATATTTACACAATTAGGCGAGTTTGAAAAGAAAGTCGAACAAAATTCAGTCATAATCCGTTACTCTTAAAAAGAAATTTTGTGCGGTGGATATAATCCAATTGTTTAATACTGGATTTGTAAAGTGAGTAAGTACTTTACGGTTTTGATTCCCCAAAATATTCTAACCAAATAAAGCTTGAAGAAAGGATCTAAAATTTAGATAAAAACGATTAAAAACAGCTACAAATTAATTTTCACTGAACTCTGCTTTCCATCTAACTTGGAAAGCAGATACTTTTGTAATTAGTGAAACACGACGTCTTTAAATATGTTCAATTTATCATATTTTTAATGGAGTTCGGGAAATAAATATTTCGCTTTTGGGTAAATTAAATAATTGAACCAAGCATTTACAAATTTCCTTGATTACTTCCTGAGTTTAGATGGGAATGCGTAATGACTACACAAATTTTCGATTCAGAAAGTTGCGATTTTAATTCACTTAATTTGAGCAGATTTTATTGTGTAGACGGTATTTAGGTTGCTAAGATTCGATCCATTTTATGCTTGAATCGGAACACTTGCATTTTAATTTCCGGAGGCTGTTATTCCTAAATGAAATGACATTTTCAGAAGCAAAAATTAAATGGTGCGATATGCCGTTTCTTAATTCCACAAATCCAAGCTAAAGAGTGGAATATATATATATATATATATATCATCATCATATTCAACCATTATCTATCCACTGCTGGATGAAGGTCTCTCCAAATGCTTTCCACACAAGTCTATCCTGAGCAATTCGTTTCCACGTCACCCCAACCTGTTTTCTTATTTCATCCACCCATCTAGTTTGAGGACGTTTTCTAGGTCTTCGGTGGTCTCTTGGAATCCAGTTCAGAATTTCTGTTGTCCATCGTTGATCAGTTCTTCTTGCAATATGCCCAGCCCATCGCCATTTCAGCCCTTTTACTTTAACAATGATGTCCTCTACTCTAGTTTGCTCTCTCACCCAAGTGTTTCTTTTTCGATCTCTCCTAGTTATTCCAAGCATGCACCTCTCCATGCTCCTTTGCGTTGTCTGTAACTTTCGTATTGCTCCAACTGTTAGACTCCATGTCTCTGATCCATAAGAGAGGACTGGCAATACACACTGGTTGAAGACCTTTCTTTTTAGACACAAAGGCAATTTCCCCTTCAGGATAAAACTGTTTCTTCCAAATGCACTCCAGCCAAGTTTAATACGTCTGTTGAGTTCTTTCATAATGTTGCCATCCATTGAAATCAGCTGGCCAAGGTAAATATATGAATCAGCAATTTCTAGCTCAATGTTGTCAACTTGTATTTTTGTTTCCTCTACGAAATTATTGAACATGATCTTAGTTTTTTGTAGGTTCATCTTGAGTCCAACTTCTTTACTTCTAGTTGAGAGCTCCTGTACCATGTCTTGGAGTTCTAATGGGTTCGTTGAAAAAATAACAATGTCATCAGCAAACCGCAGATGATTTAAATATTCACCATTTATTTTTATTCCCTTGTTATTCCAATTTATCTGCTGAAAAATCATCTGTAAAGCTGAAGTAAAAAGTTTTGGAGAAATGGTATCTCCCTGCCTCACACCTTTACCAATTTTGATAGTTTTGGTATCTTTATGTAACCGAAATTTTGCACTTGCATTTTTATACACACGTTTCACCATGTCAATGTACACATCCTCAATGTCTGTTGATCTTAAAGAGTTGATGACTGCTGATGTTTTAATAGAGTCAAAGGCCTTCTCATAGTCAATAAATGCAACACACAATGGAAGTTCATATTCATGTGTTCTTTCAATTAATTCTCTTAATACTTGAATATGGTCCACTGTACTGAATCCACTTCGAAATCCAGCTTGTTCTCTTGGTTGAGCTGCATCTAATTTTTTCTGCAGGCGATGTGTTAGCACTTTTGTGAAGATTTTATAAATAGCAGGTAACAAGCTAATTGGTCGGTAATTTTTTAAATCCTCTTTATCACCTTTTTTATGCAAAAGAATTACTGTTGCAGAATCCCATTGGACTATATATATACATATATATATATATATATCCTAACAAGGCCCTCTAGTATATGTATTTTGTACCTAATTCTTTCAAATTAAATAAAAATGTTTATTTTAGATGGCGATTTAAATTTGCGTCCCTAAAGAACTCTCAGAGGAGTTGGACATAAAATTGAAAGTAACAAAGAAATTTCATTTCACTTTTCGTCGATAAATGCTGCATGTCTCGTGAAATTTACACTTCAAAAAAATTGTTTCGATGGCACCATAAAATCAGTAAAAGCAGATTAGTAGAAGACAATCACGAGTACTCAAATTACAAATCGTTAATAAAAGGCGTGACCTTTCAAAAGTATTTTTTAATGACAAGGATGAGTTAATGATACAAAAAAAGAGCAAATAGCTTGTACGTGAAACAATTAAAGAGAGAGAGACAAAGCATATCAAATGAAGTTCAATGACTGATACATGTACGTGTGGTACCTTTAAAACGATACGCGCCTCACCTTACAAACGGTATATTTTTTTGGATATAATTAAAGTAAAACACGTTTTCCTATTATTTGATTACATAAATTTGAAGTCTTACAAACAAATTTTTTCATTAATAGTGATTTTACTTTTTTCAACGTTTAAATAAAGATAGCGATTCAAGCTGTCAAACTTGAATTCTCAACAGAAGGTTATTTACGTCGATATTGGCAACTTTCTGGAATTCCGAAAATCTGACTTGATGACACACACGTCTGCGAAAGCAAAGACAAAAATAAACGCATATTTCCTCTATAGTTTGTCTTTTTCCTTTCATATTTCCTCCATAGTTTGTTTTTTGCCTTCCATATTTCCTCCATAGTTTGTCTTTTGCCTCCCAGATTCCCTCCATAGTCTGTCTTTTACCTCCCATATTTCCTCTATAGTCTGTTTTTGCCTCCCATATTTCCTCCATAGTTTGTATTTTGCCTCTCATATTTCCTTCATAGTTTGTATTTTGCCTCTCATATTTCCTTCATAGTTTGTATTTTACCTCCCGTATTTCCTCCATAGTTTGTTTTTTCCTACCAGACAGGGTCGTTGCTTTTGCATTCTGCTTTTGAAGGCGGTCGTTTAAAACAGAATCGCATACGGCGCCACTTAAGATGGAATTGTCTGAACGTAGACAGAATTCTCACAAACCTGTAAACAATGAATAAAAAGTTAAATGATTTCAACGGATAACATGAGCTTTATACGTCTCATCTCATGTGACTGAAAATTACTTAAAAATTGCAGAATTTGTGACATGTAGTAGCAAAATATAAGGGCCCAATTGCAACAGAGGTTTGGTTTTATTTTCGTCAGAGTTTTGCAACGGAGTTTTTTATTTAGCAGTTTTGATGTTAAAAGACATTTATCAGTAGACTTATTGGGACCTTTTGAATGTTTATATATATTTAACTTTGTCCGAAGATAAATTTTAACTAATTTAGGGAATAACAGAGACAAATTACTGATGATAACTAATAGAGGTAATTACCGAGCCCAGTTGCGCTGTTTCCTTTCCCTGTGTTAGAAGTTGTGAAATCAATATATGCCAAGATGGGGATCCAATGAGTTTCGACTCTAACACAGAATTACGATTCTTCTGGAACTTGATTTCTAGGTTTTATATAATGCGAGTTTCCTGCACTTTTTCAGGGGCAGAACTTTACTCCTCACCCGTCATCTACCTGCACCATTATTGGAGTATGGATGGAGGCCGAGTCGCAAATTTCTGAGTAAGTTTTTAAATAATTAAAAACTGGTTAAAAAAATATTACGTATATGCAAAAATGTATTCAAGCGAAGTTTCGAATAGCTTTGTTTTATTTATGTTATAATTCCCATTCCCGTCATCATTTGAGGTATACTTTACGACTTAAATTTAGTGACCATGGCATTATTTGAGGTGACTTAACACTGGATCTTTGACGAAAGAGAGAGAGGAAGGAAAATCCTAACATTATCTTCTCTATTTTAAAATTTCAATCTTTCTTGGAAAATATTTGATTCCCCTTTGAAATGCTACGAGATTTCCCACCGAATTTTAGCTTCGGAAGGGTTACATTTGCATGAGGGCTATTTCCCAAATCTTGCCGCGTGACTAATGTTCGTCAATCGTTTGTGATGGTGAAATCCATATATTGTGCAATTAGCACTGGCGTACGTAGGGGGCGTTGTTGGATGTTATAACCTCCGCTGTAATGAAATTTCGTATATTTGACATAGGAGTATAGAAGCTGTATCTCTGTAAAACCCCATTAAGCATATAACCCCCCCCCCGGCCTAATGAACTTTCTGTGTATGTCTATGGCAGTTGGAGAAACAAGCGTAAGCCCTTCTTCTCTAGGGCGCACTATTCCGTAGTCCCTTTTCTCATTGCTCTGTGAATATTTAGGCTGCTATAAAAGCGAACGGCATCTCCCTTTTTCCTAATAGGAAAAATAATTAGAAACAAAAAGGAATAAATCTTTCCCGCCATTGTCTTTTATTCATGTGCTTAGGAAGTAGTTTTTGGTGTCGCCTTGTGTTCCAAATTGCAAATATTTATAAGAAAGGGCTTTAAACGTAAGGATAAAGCACAGAATTGCTCTCGGGTTGGGATTCTCCAGCAAATAGTGTTTTAGCCCAGGCCGAATAATCAATCTTGTTCTAGACTGAGACACAAGAAGCGCATATTCCACTCCAATTTGCAAGTTCTTAAAATCTTGTTTCCTTAGTAGATTAGTGGATAGCAACACTTAAGTGGAAGTCTTTAAAAGGCTTTATTGCAAAGAAGCCTCATGCAAACCTAAGTGTTTTCTTTTGATAATGAGCGTAACATTTATACAAGAAAAATGCGAGAGGAAGAATTACAGTTTATTTATTTTTATTTTCCTATAATTTTGTTTTCAAACAGGTTATTGGAATCTTCAGCGGCGATTAGTAAATGGAAAAAGTTAAATTTGTGGAAAAAATATTCAAAAAATCCAACCATGCATCTCAAATAAAATAAAAAAAAGGTGCATTTTCTTGGAATCTCATAGCGTTTTTCTAGTTTTTAGTATGATTTTTATTATATTAATACTATTGGATTTTAAAAGAAATTTTTGCACACTTTTCAAACATTTGACACAATATAGTTATAACAATATTTATAATATAGATAATATGCAATTGTTGCTTACAACCAAATTGTTTTCACGTTTTTCGGTACCAGTTGGTTAATGTATGATTTATTAAAGTATAATGAAATTATGTACTCTGTACAATAATGAACATCAAAATCTTTTAACTGTGCACACATATTTCAGTAACTGAATTTGAACATTGCTGTAAAAGGACTTTAGCCTTCAAAGTAGTAAAAAGAAATTAATTGGAAAATTGAAATTTTGTAAAAGATTTTCCTTCAGCCTTTCCTTCTTCTTAAATAGCTTCTAAAAGGCACGGCATTCCAAATAGAGGCGAGTGAATAGAACTTCTATATTAATATGCCTCCACCCTATTCTGCATGTAGACGAAAAAGCAAAGTTTGCAAATTAATTCAACGTTCTTTATAATTTACACAAATTTTATTTAGAACCGAAGAGGAAAAAATTTCAGACTTCGAAAATGACTGATTTTTCGGAAGTTTCCGAAGAATTTTTGAATAAAATATTTAACATTTTATGCAGGAAAGTTGCGATTTTCTATCACAAACTGCCTTTCAAGATAATTCAGGAAATTATTTGTCAGTATCACGGATTGTAAATTCCCATATTATCACGCACAAAAGTACAGTCAGACCACCATATATCGAAATACCTGGGCTCACGAAAGAATCAGATACACATAGAAATTTTGATATACAGTGGAACATGGTAAAGTGATCACTTTTGTAAATTGACCATCTGGATAAAGTGACCTCTTTTTACAAGAAGGGACGGGTAGGGATTTAGTCGTGCTTTCACCGAAGTCTGTTGTATATAGCGATCACAGTCCAGTTTCAAAGGCGGTCACTTTAGACAGGTTCTACTGCATAAAGATAATTTTTTATACGTATATAATGTATTGTACTTCTTAGAAACCTATTTCCGCATGCAGTAATTTATCTTATTAACGGCTTTTAAGAGATAGAGAAAATTTCTTTAAACACAAAAAATGTTACTTCTGCGTTATTCTATGTAATGTGTGTAATGTATATAATACTACGTAATGTACGTAATTCTGTGTAACGTGGGTAATTACATGAAGCATTTGCCTGAATAACAAACTACCGTCGTTAAACAGAGAGTAACGTTAATTAGAACGACGTTATTCTAAAAGATCACTGAAAATGGTGAGAATTGCGATATATAGTTGTTCGATGTATGGCGGTACTACTGTACATACTCAGCCACGGGCTTCAACTGCTCAAATTTTTTTTTTGAGAATTATGTCAAGGAAAAGTCGGATATTAGTTTAATTATGCGAGGAGTATGCTTCATAAAGTTCAGGATGTATTGGATATGTGGATTAAGGCATATGAACACACTGAAAAGTTGAAACTTCTTGCAATTTTGCATGAAATTGTTTTTCTAGTTCATCGTCTCAAGATTTGTGTTCGCTTTACCTAAATTTTAACTATTTTTAAGCTATCTCCTCCGAGATTTCTACCAATAATTATTTCTTAAGTTATTCGCTTTAAGGTGCACCACTTTTCTCAATAGATGGAGTGATAATCTAAATTTTATATGGTTTTTCTAGTTAATTAATTTTAAGTCTATATGGTTTTAGAAAAACACGATGTTTATTGCTCCAATCAGGCCCGACGCGATCATATAGGCGAACTAGGTGGAAGGCACCAGGACAGATTTTTTTAAGGTACTTTGTACTGCGTGATGATTAAGAGAAACTTGACAATAAATAAATGGAATTGGATGGATTATTTTCGATTAAATGCTTTCATTATGCATGCCTCTCTTATCCGTTTTCTTCATATCCTCAATTTCTTGTCTTTTTACATTAACAAATTTCCCTCTAACAAATTTATATAACCCTGAATATCATTTTCGTATTACCGCTACACTTTTCAGTGGCACGAGCAGTAGTGTTACCGCACTAAAGGATTGAAGGATTCTCTTTTATTTTTGGTGTCTTTGTACATTATTATAAGCATTAAAAATTAAAATTTTTCTTTCAACAGAAAAATATCACACTATAGAAGGTCATTCACACATTATGGAAACGAAATTAAATATCCATTGTTATATAAATATTAATACTCAGGTAGATAATACCCTGTCATACGTTTTCTGGCTATATAAGCTGTGGTATTTAACGCGGTATTTAATTTTAACAGCGGAAATGCTTCCGGTAATAAATTCTTCGTTAGAAGGTTACTTGACTGCTCTTTCCGAAGAGAAATACTCCTATTCTGAAATTGTAAAAAGATGGAAGAACAAGGGATATCCCATTTTTAGAAAGAGGGTTTATAATATTCTTCATCAACATGGCTAAAAACGCATGGCTACATTAATAGGCCAGAAGACTGTTCCAAGATTATATTTCAAGAAAACTCGAATTAACAATCATATTCGAAAAGTGAAAGTCATAGTTGTCATTGACAATCTACCAACCCAAGAAGCCACCGCTATGAAGTTAGGAATGCCTGCTACAACTGTAAATAAATTATTATGCATGATTTGAACCTTAAAGCTCTACATAAACCGAAGGTTCAGCAGCTGTTGTCCCGCCATCTCCAGGAGAGAAAAATCAACTGCAAAAAATTATACGAGAATTTCTTGTCGAGCAAAAAATAGAAAAAAGTTGTGACCTTAGATGAGGCCTGTTTTTATCTAAGCGATCATTGTAAAAAAAAGGAGCGATTTGCTACCACTGTCGGGATAGGATCGACCAGCAAATGTAGTTTCACGAATGCAAAGAAAGTTTCCCTGACGGATTTATGGTGGTTGCTGGATTTGGTTATAACGTTAAATTAAAATTACGTAAAGTGGGATCTAAGATTAAAATCAATTCCCAATATTATCAAAGAGATATTCTGGAGCAAATTTTAAGGAAGATATTCTTAGTCTCTATGGAAATAACACCCAAAACCTTGTCTTTCATGAAGAATAAGGTTCTAGCCACACTTCGAAATCAGCCAAGAATTTCATAGTGAAATTGCAAAATGAAATCCGAATAATACCCATTCCTTTTAACCGTATCTCTATCAAGTCACCAGATGCAGAACCAATTGATTTATATGCGTTTGGTCTCTTAAAAAATAAACTTGGGGGAAGGCGGTAAGTAAAATTACAGGCTTTATGGGAAATATCACAAGAGGAGTAAGAGAAACTTGATATGACTGTACTTCAAAACAGCTTGTTATCATGGAAATATCGTTGCAGGGCAGTATTTAAGAACCATGGCCTTCAAATAGGACATTCCAGGAAAAACAAATTTGGATTATTGGCAAAGAAATAACAATTTAAATTCGTTTCCATAATGTGTTAATGACTTTATTTATTATTTTTTGCTTTTAATCATTTATTTGTGTGTTATGAGATAAGCTGTGATTATCATACTTCGTTTTAACCGGAATTGTAGTAAGAGGGCTTAATATGCTTTATTTTTTTCACCTTTGGATAGCTGCAAATTATATTGGGATGTCAATTTTTTATTTGAGGGGAGGAGGTGCACACGTCATTTGCTTAGGGCGACAAGTTTGCTTACGCCGCCCTTGGTTTCAGTAACTATATTTACAAAAAATTTAAGTGAACATTCTACAGGGAGGTAAGAGTTAAAAAATTAGGAGGGGGGGGGGGGCTAAAGTAGTGTTAAAAATTTAGTGATTCGGTTTTAAAGAGAACAAATTACATTGTTATCCAGTGGGTGATTTGAATCTCATGATCCCCATTGTCTGCGCTACTGATATTAAATCTGTTTGTAAGATGCACTGGAATGGTAAATATTAGTTTAAAATTTTATCAGATGGATATACCCCATTCTTTTTGTAAACCAGACATTTTTACTGCTAATAAATTGAAACATTTTATTATATTTATCTGTAGATATATACTACTCCTGATTACTGATACAAGATTACTGACTCCTTATCTTGATATAATTACTCCTGATAAAAGACTGCTGCTGAAGCGTCTGAAAGCTTGGGTGATCTTTTTCATTGCTATTTTACCAGTGTTTAACCTTTTGTATGTAAATGTAGATATACCCTAATGGACTCTGCATCTGAACATATTTTAACAGATTATGCAGCTTAACATATCCTATTGGATTAAGGAATGCATCTTAACACGTCTTAATGGGTACACCCCAATATATCCTATTATGTGTATGTCGATGTGTATCTCCTAATAAGTATATCTTGATATAGCTTAATGGATATATCGAACTGGGTACATAGAAATAAACAATGTGCTCCTGCACCAATTAGATAATAATGAAACGGAAAGTTTATATTTATCCTTAAGCACTTTTAGAATCCAGATATAAACTTGTAATAGACGCCTGAACGTCCCATTCAGCGTTAATACAATTCGTTTAATTTATGCAGATTTCAATATGACAAAGCTAGGTCAATTTAAATGAGTTATCCCATGTCGTAACGGAAGAAGATTTGCATTTAAATTTCAGAGTGGTCTTAAACGAAGAGAACAAATTTAGAGAAACGCAAATTAAGCTATAAAATACACAATCTATAATGATGTTCTGGGGCCGTAAAAATATATTGTTATAAACAAGGTTGAAGGCTATAAAGTCTAAATCTGTAGGGGCCGGAAATACAACGTTATACACAGATTCCATACCATTGTAACTTCAAAACCGTATTTTTAGGAGTGTTTGATATTTCCGAAGACATTCCATACGCGTATTTTGCGCCTGATTGGTGCTAAATGAAGCAAAGATTGCGATTAATGGCGGAAAGTGCAAATTGTACCATTTGCGCTTTTAGAGAACTCTCAAGTGGGTAGGTCATTAAATCGAAAGCAACGAGGTTTCTTCTCACATTGTTTCGTCGATAAAAGTTATCTCGCATAATCCATGCTTTGCGAAATTGGTTTTGATTATGCGATAAAAGCATTAAAAACAGTTTAGCAGAAGAGAGTCACGATTACTTGAATTACAAATTATTGTAAAAAAAAAAAAATGCGATTTTTTAAAAATGGTTTCTAATGACGCAGATAAGTCAACGATTCGTTGAAATGGAAAATAAATTTTCACGAAACCGGTCAAGGATAAAATGGGATATATAAAATAGAACTAAATGCTCTATGTATGTGTATTCGTGATATATTCTTTACTACCATTAATAAGACATTTTTATTTTTAATAAAATTAGATGAGAATAAAATACGTTAAGGTTATTTTGATTAATTGTATTTGAAACGCAGCTCTTAAAAGCTCGTAAAATTGTTAACATTCCGAATGAGTTTTGGGGAGAAGACCGTCTCCCAATGGTCAACTACGCTCACCCCTAAAATGGCTATGGAATACGTCCTTAAAGGCGACAGAAAATTGAAATTTTTCGCACCACGGGGCCAAAGGTCAATTTCGCCCTTACTTGGGGAAATAGGACAGTCGTCGAAAGAAGAAAGTCGACAGAAGAAAACTCTTTTGGATTACGAAGGAAAAGTTGATGGACAAATAAATCCAGAATTGTTATTTAAGACGGAAGTATTCCTTCTGTTAATTGATACAGCAATTTCCGCAATTAGCGATAATTTTCAAACACTACAATGTTACATCAACATGTGAAGTTTCTTACATAATATAGAAATACTTCCGACACGTGAAAATCTTTTGAAAAATTGCACGGACTTGCATCTGTATTTGAAAGCTGGAGTGTCATGTGACATAAACGGCTCCGAATTATATGACGAATTAATACATATTCAATAGTATTTTGCATCTCCTTAAGACTCTAATGATTAATTAAAAATTAATTACAAATTACACCAGAACATGTATTCACGTTCATTTACAACCGCAATTTGGAAGACATTGCACTGGGATTTTGTTAATTATTCCTGTTACTTTTGCAAGTAGAAAAAAAGATCTTTTGGCAAATTTAAGCTTATAAAAAACTATCTACGTTCCACTATGTTACAAGGAAAGGTTAACATTTCTCGCCATTTTATCGATTGAACAGGACATGATACAAAAAGTTAATTTAGCCGAAGCTCTGAATAAATTTGCTGCCACTAAAACAAAAAAGAAATTCCTTTAGAATATATACTATAATATAATTTCAGTTGGTCCCATTCAATCAAGTAATGGATAATCGAATATCCCGCTTATAACGAAACGAAGACAAAAATTGTTATATTTCGAACAAAAAATAAGAACATCACCATTTCGGAAAACCTAAATGATTTTTATATCAACGGGAAAAAAAATAGAACTTGTTAAAGAGATACATTTTTATGAGTTACATTAACACAATATCTTAGTTGGAATCAACACTTAAATGAAATAGAAAAACACTTTGTTTAGGAATAGGAATGATCAAGAAACTATTGGGGAGTTGCCCAAAGAAAGTATTATTGCAACTTTATTACTCATTCATATATAGCCACCTATCATTTTGCAGCAGCATATGGGGAAATCTAAATAAACAAAATTTGAACACAATACAATCTTTACAAATAAAATTCATAAAGATTATTGAATCCGGAAATAAAAATAACTGGACATCATTGTTTATTAACCATGGCATATTACCAATTGACAGAGTAAACGATTTTAATATATTAACTTTAATGTATGAAAGAATAAAAAAACTAAAACATATTGATATCATAGACAGACAGTCTTATGAACATAAAACAAATTTAGAAGAAAAGACATGCATTACCTAAGATTACCTAAAATAAGAATAAAGTATAATAAAAAAATTTTTTTTTAAAGTCAATTCCTTCAATTCGCTGCTCAAATAAAAGGGAAGAAAGGGAAAAATTGCGAAAAGCAATTTTGGCGACATTTGGCTGTAATTGGCGGCAAACATTAATCGCCAAATACACCAAAGGAAAGCAAAAAAAATTCATTTAAATTTAATTAATGAATTAATATTTGAAAAAACTGTATGAACATCACGTGTCATCCACTACAAGTTTAAAAAATTTATTTGAACTTGATTGGATGTATAGAAATTATTTTATTAACGATTGAAAATTTGAACAAGATATATAAATAAATATATATATATATAGGGAGAGTGTGAGCTAATAGAAGGAATTGAATTATATAGAAAAAGCATCGAATACGGAGGTATAACTTTGTGGAATAATCGCTCTAACGACATTAAGAAAGCAAATAACATTAAACGGTTTAAGAGGAAATTGTTTATTCATTTGCTAAATGGAATTTAATGCCTTTGTGTTTTTTTTATCTGTTAAATGGAGTTTAGAATTTTTGCGGCAATACTGGGTCCTTGGCCTGTTAAATAATGTTTTTACCGGGGATCCGTCAAAGGGTGGTATTTTATGTATATCTGTATGTGTGGTTTGTAGTTCTTGCACATAACTTATTCATTGTAATATACAGTAGAAGGATATATTTGCAGATTGTATGTATTGTCTGCTGTGATAAATAAAAAATCTATTATTATTATTATAAAAAGATTTTGAGACCAAAATTAATCCTATAGGATCAATGATAAATTTTCCCCGCTTTGACGAATAGGTTTCAAGGACCGTTCTTGGATAATCGAATAAGTACTGAACAATCCTAACATGAAAATTGATGCTCAAATAAGGAAACAAAAAGTCAAAAAGGGAAAATTTGTTTTTACAACAATCCCCGCCACCTGTTGAAGGATTTTTGAGGTCTCCCCATGGCTTCGTTTTACAGGGGATTTCAAAATCATGATGTTGTCACGATAAAACTCTCTTTCCTTAGAACTGTAGAGCGGGGCTGTTAACGACGGACGCGACGAGTTGTTACCAATCAAAGGTATGTAAAACTTTTTCTTTTTTTATATGGGGTATTACAATTTTCGGTACACGTACAGTCATAGGCGCAATCTGGCGGGAGGGCAAAGGGTACTTGCCCCCAGTTGTTTTGAAAAGAGGCAACATCGTACTTTTTCCCATACAATTTAGGAGTTTTTGTTTATTGCCTCCCCTTTCACCCAGTTTGTTCTATAATTCATGCTCAAGTTACGTCTATGTATGCAGCCGTATTAGTGCATTAGAACATTTAAAGTTGAGCATATGTAGCTGTGTATTTATTTCCCCGCATAATAGAATACCCTGCTTAATCGAATACTGTTTCTGGAACAGTCAATATTCGTTTAAGAGGGGGCTGATTGTATATAGAGTACAACAGATAGCTTACATATTGAAAAATTAGAAAGGGAGACAAAACATGGTTTAGCAAGTATAATATTTACTGTCGCGCCGGCTCTCTACGCATGCAAACATATACTAAATGCTTTGACCAAAAGTGTTGCATCTGCAATAGTTTTTTGTCCGGATGGACTGCACGCATGTTTGCGTAATATATATATGCAAACGAAGTATATATTTTTCCGGAAATAAAGTTTGATTATTATTTATGCAAGTGTGGATGAAATACTCCAAGATCTTAACAGAGAATCACGATATCTCTAGAATTTAATATCGAGCTTTCTAACAAAGTCTTTATGAAACATCTCAATGGCCCAAGTTTACTCTTTCCCCACCAGGTGTCTATGCCCCCTAAAGGAACATAACTCATTCGTCGTAACTTCTCCAGTACAGGAGCAGCCGAAAGTTCAAACAAACTTTAAAAACCTATAAAAAGGAAAGTATCACAGTTTGCCTAATCTACATTGTCTAGGTGTGATATTTGATAGAAAACAACATTGTAGTTCAAAATTCTCAGATAGGCGACAGTGTAGACATTTGAAAGACAATGGAATGACTACTCTGCATTCAATTTGTGTAGTACGTTAATAAGTGTTCGACATAAATATTATTGCATACATTACATTTTCGCTCTTGCAAAAACGACCTACTAAAAATTTATGCAGGAAGAGGAACAAGCTCACATCTCTCTCTCTCTCTCACTCGTAATTCTAGTAAAGACATTTCTGATCGACATCTTCCGTGAAGACAGATTTCTCAGTAGGTATTGCAAGATTCTGTGACATCCTCCATCTCAAAATTTGACATCAGTTGGTTTCTGTTTATAGGTTATTTAAAGTCTTGCCTTTTGTCAATCAGACCCTTCAACGTCATAGGCGTATTCAGAACGTTCATAAGCGGGGGTTTATAGGCTCAATGGGGGGTTACAGAGCTACAACTCACATATTCCTATGTTAAATATATAAAATTTCATTGCAATGGGAGGTTACAACCTCCACCAACACCCGCCCTGCGTACGCCAGTGTTTAACGTTGCCAGAACCGAAAGCTGCCGTTCAGCTTAAGGAGATTTCCATCCATTTAAACAAGCCGCACTTTCCAGTTACGAATGTTGTCACTCGCCTGTTGTCACACCTACTAGTAGACCTAAATGTTGAACACTTGTAAATGTAATATATGAATTAAACACACAGCGGTAATATCCATTGTCTTTCAAATGTACGAAGCGCAACTTATCGGCGAATTTTGAACTGAATTTTTATTGTATGAGGAGAAAAACAAAACAGAACACACAGGCAGTGTTTTGAAATTTTAAAATTTATGCTGACTTTTTGTTAAGCCTTTTAAATAAGGATTTTGAATAATATGCGCTATGGTGAAATCTATTAGGTTTCTGCGAAAACGTAATGAGATGAAGCTTTGCACGTTTTTTGTTTATTTATAAGCTAATTTCCATCTCAGTTGCGCTTCGGATAATGTTACTTCTTTAACGACGGAAGCATTTTTGAAGAACTTAAAGCCTTCTGCTTCGAAGAAAGAGGAAGAAAAAATCCTTACTTTATCTTCTACATTTCAAACTTTCAATCCTTTTTGGGAAATTTTTGACTTCGCTTTCAAAATATTATGAGTTTACCGTCAAATTTGGTTTTGGAGCGGGTGCATTTGCATAAAGGCCATTTCTTAAATCTTACCGCATGCCGAATGTTCATATATCGTCATTCCTGGCGAAATCTATCAAGCAGTTAGAAAAACAAACGCATATCCTTGTTCTCAAGGGCTTACTATCCTGTAGCCCTTTTTCATGAATATTTAGAATACGGTCTACGGCAACATGCCCTCTTCTTTAGTGAAGAAGAATCAGTAGTAAAAGATAATAAATCTTGGTTGCAACCTTTTTTTTTATTTATGCACTTGGAGAGTAGTTTTTGGTGTTGCCTTGCGTCCCAAATTGCTGACGTTTATAAGAGAGAGCTATTAGGCTTAATGATGAAACATAGAACTGCTCTCCTTGGTCGGTTTTCTCAGCAAATTGTGTTATATATAGGTCATGCTAAATAATTAATCTTGTTCTTGGCATCGCTTTGGCCGCTCCTATTTGCACGTCCTTAAAATCTTGTTTCATTAGTATATTACTGGATGGTATCAACGCATAAGGGAAAGTTCTTAAAAGGCTTTATCGCGAAAAACCCTAATGCAAACTTTTGTGTCTGCTTTTGATGACGAGTGAGAAATGCATGCAAGGAAAAAAGAAAGAGATGGGAGAGAATAGAAGAATTGTAGTTTACATTTATTTTGATTTCCATCTAATTTTATTATCTGAAAAGTTATTGGAAATTTCAGCGCAGAAAAAAAAGGATTTTCACCTTCGAATTTAAATTTTTTAAAGGTTTTTTCATGTTTAAAGACCTTGACTGTTTGGTAAATGGCCTATTCTGCCATTCTCAATATCCAGCTGTCGTTGCTTCGGTTTCTTAATAATACTTCACTATAATACTCAGTTTTCTTCCCTATTTGTTCACGTCATATTTCAATTTTGTATTTTGATTTTTTCCTCATTTTTCCTTTTTTTTTTACCTTTTTTTTCCATTATTTTCTTCTTTCACCTTGCTAATCCGCCGCATGTCTCCAAACAAGAGGACGACTTACAGTATACTAAAGTAATCTTTAAATTTTAGCAGGAAGGATAAAAATTAAATGAAATACAGTAAATAGATGTAAAAATAGTAATAATAATATCACGTTTCTGTACCTTCGTTCTGTGTTTAAGGGAACTTCTCAACATTTCAATTTTTATGCCTCGATATTTCAATTTTTACAGATCTTGTTATCTTCCCAATTCCTCATTTTTAATATGCATGTACCTTATTATATTCTTTACTACTATGTCACATACTTATCTCAAATATGCACGTAACTGATTACTCGCAAATTCTTAATGAACGTTATTAAGATATCCCCGGTTTAACTAATGTAATCGTACTCCAGTTGCTAACTATCTTTACCTTTGACTTTAATGTGGTTTTATTTATGCACCATGACTTCAAGAATGACCTATCTCCAATTGTTCACGACAACTCCATCAAATACTAAAGCCATTATTCATATATACATATACCGTTAACATTATCATCATCATGAGAATATATGTACGAGGGACGAAGGATAGTAAATAATTGGCTGATTTTCAGCTAGTAGATGTGGCGTATGTAAGGAATTGGTTTTGCTATCTGCTGGCTATCCCTTCAGTGATGCAGATCATACTACACTAGAGAGATTAATCTTGGTTCACGTATGGTACTTCATCTTCCTAAGTTGTTTCTAAATCATTAAACTTGCATTCAAAACCTTTTTGGTAATCACATTCCTCTCACCATCTGAGCTTTGTAAATCTGTTGTAGAAGATGTCGAGTGATTTAGTATCCATATGTGGTAACGTCTCATTATTTAAAGCAGAGGATCTAAAACTGTGCTCCTTGGGACACCAAGGGCTCCACCGTGCTTGTCTAATGGCTTCCCGGCAGAAAATGAATTGAAAATGAAAGAACACTTTCAGAAAAATCAATTCATTCGTTCAGTAAAAAATAAATGAATCATCCTAATGTTTGGAAAGATATTTTTCGCCACATTATGATTATTACATAATTATCTTAATACTATGCGAGTGGTGTAGAAACTAATTTACATATAGGCCCTACCTAGGGAACGCAAAAGTGAAAAAGAATCGGGCTCCGCTGTGAATTATTTTCTTAAAAAGACCTCCGCGAGCTAAAATGTTCGAGAACCACTAGTTTAGAGGATGCGGAAAATTGTACGTTGTTCTACAATAAGTTTTCTATTTGTTGTGATATTGTAATCACTTAATTACCCTCATCGATACAGTCATAATCATAAAATATCATTCTTCTTCTTTCTTGGATCCCGGATCTTTATTACGTTGGAGTGCATTTTGTTCCATTATGCATAAAATCGCAGCAAACAGAAAAATAGGTGTGAATCGAATTTTACATTCCACAGGCAAATATTTATGAAGTTATCGAAATCAGTGTCTAATTAATTAAGAGCTGTCTAATTGGCCCTAGATATTCAAAGCAACAATCATGAAATTTGAATTTAGCTCAAAAACATTCCAGTTTCTAAACGAATATACAAAGCTAATTGGAAAGTTGAAACGTTGCAAAAGAGACCCTCCATGTGTTTTTCTTGAAATGGCTTTTGAAGCAAAGAAAATTTCAAGCGGAGAAAAGTGAATGGAATTCTGATTTCTTGTTCATTCCATTCCATGCTATGGCACTTTGACGAAAAATGAAATTTTGCTAATGAACTTGACGTCATTCATAATTTTTTAAATTTTGTTTAGATCTGAAAAGGAAAAATTTCTGGATTTGGAAAATAAACTGATAGTTTTTTCTAAAGCTTCTGAAGAATATCTTTCTTATTTCATGCAAATAAGATTCATCATACTCTCCTTTTTAGAATAATTCAGAAATTTATTTCTTATTTCAGAGATTTTCACATTTCTACTCAATGATATTTCCTTGGGACTCTTTATATACGTACAATTGCATCGGATTCTATGTTAACATAATGGCAGATATAACGTAATTATATTATATTAATTATTAAGTACTTATTAAGTTTTTAATTGTTTGATTAAATTACAGTATTGCGACAATCAATAATTCTCATTCAAAATTGTCATACTATAATACAAAAAATTTCCGATTACAGTATAAAAACGAACAATTACTTAAAATTTGGCAACGCATAAAGTGGTGAAAAAAGTTTATCAAATGAACTGTAATATTTTAATTATTTATGGCAAAAATTTTACTTTGAATGAGGTTTCACTTGGCAGAAAGGATGTATCATTTCTCAGTTTATTTTAATTATTATATTTGCCTATACTTTAATGTATTATTATGTACGTTACTAAATGTGGCGTACTTAATTACAAATCCTTGTTATGGCTATTTGCTTGTAAGTTGAAGCTATATTCGCATCAAAGTACCAACTGAGACCTTCAATTTTTATCACGATCCAAGTGCAGGAAAATCCAAATGCCAATTTCAATTACACAAAAAGGAGTTTTACAAAGCAAGTTTTCTTTATATATATATACGTATGAAATTTAACATTTTCAAACGCACCAGATTAAGATATTGCATTTAATGTTAAAATAATTACTCATCAGGTGATATAGACCTTAATATATTTCCTTGCCCTTTCTTCAATTACATACCGTACATGTTATGGTTTCGTCACCGTATTCTCATACTATTTTTTTCACCGTATTGTCCAGAGATGCGTTTTAATATAAAAAAGAAATTGTGTTCTTTACTTTGGCCTACGTTTCCTAAAAGATTGCGATTAATTGCAATTAAAATGTAGCAGTTGAATTCATCAGGAGAGATATGCCAAAGACGGAAACAAGTTTACTATTAACACAGGTTTTCCATTCTTTTCATAAATTTGGGCAGAAGCCGGGGAAAGAAGCGTTCAGCCTCGTCTTTTAAAGCTCCTAAAGAAAAAGGAAGGTTTTGTATTCCCATTTTTTTAGAGAATAAAACGTCTCCGAAGTTAAGCAATTAATTTTGTTTTAACGTCGTGCAGGATGATGACTATTAGCGCAAAATTATTTCGTTTATATTTAGTTTTTAGCATAGTTTTAATACTGGAAGTCAAATAACAGTAACTAAGTATATGCTTGTAGAGATGCGGAAGCCCATTAATATTTAATGGGAAGAACATTTTCATGTAATCCAAAATGCCCAATTTACGTTTGCGAACTCTCGGCCGAAGGAGCTCACAGGGTTGAGCACTCATTTAGTTGAACTCGACTAACATTTAGCTAAATTCAACTAACATTTAGCTAAACTAAAAAAACATTTAGTTAAACTCATTTAGTTGAAAATTTTAGTAAAGACATGCTTCGACACTAGGTGAAAATTCAGCTTGGTACTTGGCAGTTGTCGTAGAAGGCATCTGAAGGAAATAAGAAACAGTAAGGTGATTAGTGGTAAGAGTGTTGCGGCACGGCATAGACTGTTTGTAGTAAATTGGGAACTAACAACTAGTAAAAACATGAAACGTTCAAGGCAGAGAGAACAGAAGATAAAATGGTGGAAACTGAAGGAGAATGATATGAGGAAATGGTTCAAGGAAAAGGTGTTAAAAGCGATAACGTTGGCGGAAGATTTACCAGAATGGTGGAAGTTTAATAGTTATATTATAAGAAAGACAGGAGAGGAGGTGCTAGGAAAAACATCAGGAAAAGAACCGCCAAATGGAAAGAAAGCATGGTGGTGAATGAAGAAGTAGAATCGGCAATAAAACATAAGACAGAGATGAAGAAAAGATGGGACTTGACAGGTAGTGTGGAAGACAAAAAGCATATAAATTGGCAAATAAAGAGTCAAAGAAAGCTGTGGTCATAGCAAAATCGAAAACGGTGGAAGATGCGTATGAAGAAATGGAAAGAAAAGACGGAGAGAGGCAGTTAATAAGAATAGCTAAAGTGAGAAATAAAGGGTCAAAGGACTTTACAATGATTAGGCAGATAAAAGATGATAGGGGAGTGATAATACGAGAACAATCGTGGATTAGAGAAAAACGAAGACAATATTTTAGTAAGTTACTAAACGAAGAAAACTCAAGTGTGTTATTTGATGATGGAAGAGCGATTGAAAAAGAGGTGGGGGGAGATAGGCAGAAATGAAGTGGAAACGGTGCTTAGGAAAATGAAAAACGGGAAAGCAACAGGTATGGAACAGATCCCGATAAAGGTATGGAAAAGCTTGGGGATGAAGGAATAGATATCCTGTGAGACCTTACGAAAAAATTGTGGCAACAGGAGAAGATACCGTATGAGTGGAGAAAGAGTATTGTTGTACCAATATATAAAGGTAAAGGTGATGTGCAAGAATTTGGTAACTACAGAGGAATAAAGCTGATGGCCCACTCACTGAAGATATGGGAAAGAATTGTGAAAACGAGGATTAGAAAGGAGACAGATATAGGCACTGAACAGTTTGGTTTTATGCCAGGCAGAGGAACAACGGACGCTATATTTGTACTGAGGCAGCTCATGGAACGATGTAGAGAGATGCGAGCAGAGTTACATATGATGTTCATAGATTTGGAGGAGGCATATGATAGAGTACCTAGACAAGAGATATGGAGGTGTATGAGAAAAAAGGGAGTATCAGAGAAGTATGTTAGACATGTAAAGGAAATGTATGAAGTGAGTAGAAACTTACATCAGAAGTAGTGTAGGTTTGACAGAAGGGTTCCCGGTAAAGGTTGGACTGCACCAGGGTTCAGCTCTCAGTCCTTACTTATTTGATCTGATAATGGATGTTTTAGTGAAAGACGTAAACTGTAATGCACCATGGAGTATGCTGTTTGCAGATGACATTGTACTATGCGAAACATCCTGTGAAAAAGTAGAAAGGAAAACCGAGGAATGGGGGAAAGTGTTAGAGGTTTGAGAATAAGCAAAACAAAGACAGAATATGTGGCACTAAATGGAGAAAGCGTAAGTAGCATAGGTCTACAAGATGAAGGATTACCATCGGCACAAAAATTTAAGTATCTTGGATCATTTGTAGGCTGCGATTGAGTTTTGACCACAGAGATACAACACAGAATCCAATGTGGGTGGTTAAATTGGAGAAAGATGAGTGGGTGGAGTGCTCTGTGATAGGAAAGTAAGCGGAAGGATGAAAGGAAAATTGTACAAAACTGTGGTCAGACCTGCAATGTTATACGGGGCGGAAACTTAGCCAATTACAAGAGCGCATGAAAGGAAGATGGAAGTGGCTGAGATGAGAATGTTGAGGTGGATGAATGGCGTTATAAGGAGGGATAAAATAAGGAATAACCTAATTAGAGGTACGATCAAGGTTGGACCGAGAGTCATTGAACACGTTAAGATGGCTTGAGACATGGAGTGGAGAAATGAGGAATAGGTGGGAAAGGTATTGGATAAGCTGGTGGTACGGATAAAAGGAAGCCCACAGGATGAGATGGAAGAAGTGACGGAAGATCTGGAAGAGTATGGATAGAGCAGAGAAGAGGCACTGGATAGAAGATTGTGAAAATGAAGATTAAAGGACCATAACGCCGACCCCGTATAACATGAGAAATGGCAAGGCGAAAGAAGAAGAGTTGGCAGGTGTAAACTAAATACCAGCTAGAATGTTTATAACCGCGTTGGATCAGTGATTTATACCCTACTTAACTTTCATGTTAAAGATGTTTATAGTATGTTTATATGCAGTATATATATAGTATGTTATATAGTATGTTTATATGCAGGAATCATTTTACGTATAGTCCGTACAAAAAATGGCTCAACGACTTACAATTAATCTATTGTCTTGAGCATGGAATAAACGCTTCAAATACTTCTACACATGAAACCAACTTGCCCTGATTTCTGGGAAGATAACAGATTAATTTTAAGATAACGGGTACTGAAAATTAGTAATAACAAGAACTACTCGTATGACGAGTAGTAACCATTTACTTTTTCAAAAATCAGTTTAACACTTCAGGAATGCTTTAAATTTATAAGGTAGAAATTAATCAATTAATATATAATAATGGATAAATAAATAATTAAATTAATTAATTTATAATGGTGTATAAATTAATTAATTTACAATAGTGTGCAAATTAATTACTTAATTTATAATAGTATGTAAATTAATTAATTTATAATAGTGTATAAATTAATCAATTAATTTATAATAGTGTGTGGTAATTAATAATCCATAATAATATATAGGTAAATAAATTAATTAATCTACAACAACACAGAAATTAATTAATTAAGTTTTGATGGATGCAATATTTCGCTTTTCAAAACTAAATACTTCTATTAATAAATCTATGCATCTTATTAGGTGCGATTCATAGCTTTTTATTAATTTATTTACATCAAACGTTCCCTTGTGCATAAATTATATAACTGAAAGGATTACTCACAATTTCCCACATTAGTTTTAGAATTTAAATGGAAAATTTTAACAAATTTAAAAGATTTCCGTTTAATGCATTGTAGTTGCAATTCAATTAATTTGCGTGGATTTTATAAAACATCCAAGTCAAGGGTCAAGGAACCTAGGCAGCATAAATGACAGTTATTTTTTGTCTTAAGTATACTAGGTTTTCATAGTAATTTCCAGATGCCCTTAATCTTAAATGAAATTTCCAATTTAAGAGTACGTTTGACAATAAAATATATTTTTCTTTATCTTTCCCAATATAAGTTAAGAAATATTCATTTTTTAAGAAATTCGAGGCGGCGTATTTTGCGCCCGATCTATCAACTAAAATTAAAATTACGATTTACGACTTCGAGCGCAAATGTTGTCATTTGTGTCGTTAAATTTTTTAAAGAGAATGAGACGTTAAATCTGGATCAACGAAGTGATAGTTTCTTACATTGTTTGTCAAATTAAAATTATATGCTGTAACCCAAACTTGAGAGATTTGTCTCCATTTTGTGACAAAAGTATTGAAAAACATCAATTTAAAATTAGGAGAAATAATAGCTATAATATATAAATAGTTTTACGAATTGACGCAGTTTACGCGGAGTTAAAAGCGTTTTAAAAAATTTACAGCGCTATCTCAATAGCAAAGATCTATCGTTATAAAAATGGTGTCATTGTGATGAAGGTAATTCTTAGTTATTGAATGCTTTGTAAGCATTATTAAAACTTTTTAAAAGTAGAAACGTCATGATGGTATACTTTATGCGCAGAAAAAATATTTCCAATTCTAATAAAATATTAATATTTCGAAATTCAATTTCAATGTTTATAACCAGGCCTTTATGATATGGAACAGCCACACAAACTTCCTCTTTCCCCGTTATCTGATTACGTCACTGTTGTAGTATAGAGTCTTAGAGTCGTAAATATTAGAGCAAGATTTTAAATAACTTAGGTTGTGAAAAATCATTATGCTTACTACCTATTACAATGACATTTCTCTGGTTTTATTTTATTAATACGCTAATTTTCAACAAGGCTATGGTTTGGTTAATATCTCTTTTCTTTAACGACGCATTATTTCTTTGAGGACATTAAGGCCTCTCTCTTTTTCTTTCTCTCCCATAAACAAGGAGGAGAAAAAGGAGAAAGTCCTAATATTATCCACCTCTCTTCGAATTCTTAATCTTTCTTCGGGAAATTTTGACTACGCTTTCAAAATTTTATGACTTCACCGTCAAATCTAAGTTTTGGAGCAAGTTTGAATGTACGAGAAGAGGAGGAGTCTTTTCGCAAATCTCGCCGCATTTTGGATATTGACGTCATGCAGCTGCTGATGAAATCCATCAGGCAGTTAGAAAAACTTACATAATCCCCATCTCAAGGGCGTATTACCTGAAATCTTTATAACCTGTGAATATTTAGGCCATAACCTAAGGGAGCACTCACCGTTTTTATGTTGCGGAAAATAACTCAAAGTCGAAGAGAATAAATCTTTGTAGCAATAAGTTTTTGTTCATACAAATAACTTTTGGTGCTGCATTGTGGTCTAAAATGCTAGCGTTTATGTGAAAGAATTATTGAATTTAATGGTGAAATACAGAATCGCCTTTTTCAGTCGAATTCCTTAGCAATTTGTGTAATAGCTCATGTCAAGTGGATTCTTTTTGGCATCGTCATTACAATCCTCGTTTGCACGTCCTTAAAGTCCTTTGTCTTCAGTGGATTATTGGATCATAACATGTTAATGGAAAGCTCTTAAAGAGTTTTACTGCAGGAAATCCTCACATAAAATCTATCACGGCTGCTTTCAATCTGTCGTGTAAAATATATACATGGGTTGAAAATTCCAATTCCCGCTTGTTTTCCTGTTATTTTAATATCAGAACGGTTATTGGAAATTACAGAGTAAGTTAGAAGACTGCAAAAGTTGTAATTGAGGAGAAAAGTTGTTAAAAATTAGATTCTCATGCGTTCACTTAAACGGGAGACAAGAACACTCCAAATAAATGAGTGCTGCCGTAAGGAAAACACTCTCATGCTGTTTTAAGTAAACCCACGACACCTATTTCGTTTGGGATAAGATAGGAGCAAAAACATTTGAATTTTTTACCAATATTCTTTGTACATGATCGCCCAGCCTTCCCTCGTAATAAGTTGTCTGATAATTTAATTTTCGAAAACAATTTTTTCACCCCTCCTTTTTTTTGACTCAGTGCATGATGTGTTTTAGGATTATTCATTTCCTATTAATTAGTTTTCTCTTTACAAGCAATATGGAGTTTCCTGTTAACGAATGAGTGAGGACAGAATATAAAGTTTTAAATATTGTTTTAATAATAATCAGCATATACTGTTCGTTCATCAAAAGAAGCCCAATATAATAGTTAGAAATAACGGAAGATGACGTCACAAACGGGCTAGTTCATTACAGTAAAGCAGGACTCCAATTTCAGAACTTGATTTTGGCGCCCACAAATGTTCACCAAAAACAAATTCTGAAATTGGACTCTCCTCTGCTGTAATGAATTAAATCGTTTGTGACGTCATCTCCTGTCATTTCTAACCGTTCCATTGGACTTCTTTTCGTGAACGAACAGTACTTTTAGACAAATGCTTTTTTTTCACTAAATTGACATTATATGCAAGATTAAACCTGGTTCTCTACGTCATTGCCTAATCATTCTTTTCCTTTGTCTACCACATACTGTTATTCCACCCACCTTAACAGTAAATTCCCCAACCCCCACGATGAACAGGCCCATGCAAAACATAAATTAATTAATTTGAAATAACTTACAGTTTTCCTTCACCGTAATGTCGTTTGGATGTGGGCGGCATGAATACGCGCCAAAAATTAAATGGCTCATGGGAATCCCTCATTAATAAACAAAAGCAACACCATGCTGTTATTTATTCTACTTAGCGTGCTGGATGGGATCCGAATTAAGCTCCTCAACTGCGTTATACTGCCTCAGCGTTGAGATCAATATACTTCCAAAGAAACAGGAGGAAAGAATAATGAAAGCATAGCACGGTAGTCTTGTATATAGGCTTTTAACCTCTCTCGACAAACACACTAGGGTTTCCTCTAAAGTCCCACCATCAACATAAGCTTAAAATATGGGAGGAGCTTACTGTTATGCGAGTAGAAGTTGCAGCACGAATGGAATCTGTTCAATTGGAACTCGGTAAGCAAATCGCCATTTGCAATTTTCAGAAACGAGGCTGCTCTCATTCCTCAGTTTTCCTCTTTTTGCAATGATCTGTCAAAAAAGAAAATAGCACAAACAATGGTTTTCACAAAGGCACACAAAATTAAAGTTAACTTTCTCAATTTTGGCCTCACTGTATGCGCGTCACATCTAAACTATTGCAGAAGCATGACTTACTTTCGTCTTATTGTGTTTGTAAGTTTTATGGCGCGAGGATTAAAACTGCCATGCAGAGCCGGGACCTTAAGTTTTTAGAGGAAACCGAACCTTTTGCGACCTGGATAACAAACTCCGGATTACAGTGAGTAGTAAGTCGGAAACCTTTGGAAAAAAAGGATAGTTTTATCCAATACTGCTCAAGAGGATATCAATCTGCAATTTGAAAAATGTATATCCATGTTATAAACTATGTGTAAAAATTCCATAATGAAACATGATTACGCCTAAATAAATTTGTGTAAAGGAAACGGGCTTTATATATTAATGCATGTTGTAAATTATTTTTTTATTTTTTAATTTAAATAATAAGAAGAGATGATTTCGAGGAGTTAAATATATACATAAAGCCATGAAACATATTCTAAAATGACACCGTTAAATATAATTCGCATTCTTAAAAAATTATGCCTTTTGTGTAATATTAGCCTTAAATAATTAAAGACTTCGGAAAAGTGATTTACTATTTAAAACCCCGTAAAAATTAATTCCATAATAAAACATAATGACGACGATACATGGGCAGAGAAATCATATTATACATCTAAAACTACATATTTGTGGGAAATAAAATTAAAAACACGGGATGTTTACACATTTTTAGAACTAGTTTGGGACCGTCAAATTAATGTTAAAAACGTAAATATTAAGTTTTGAAAGGTTCGATCTGAAAGCCTTTCTCTGGACTAAATGTTTGCATCGTGTTTTCCACAACAGAAGGGCTTTTCGTAAAATTTGTAGGGGTACGGCTTTCCATTCCTCTTGCACTACTTTCCAGAGGCTATCAATCGTGGTGGGTTTGGGCTTCGAAAGGGCGATTTTCTGCAGGTCAAAAGTACAACAGTCCATAAGTGAAACATCAGAGAACTTCTCAGGAATATGTTGAAAAGGTACGCATGTAATACCTGTAGCAATTTCTATGTTTTTATAGAAGGCAGTCGTAGATTTCGAAGTATGGCTGGTGGCTTTATCTTGGTGCAGTTTCACTTTTGGAAAGTTTTTGGGACAAATGTAGTTTGTTCTGTGCATATCGAAGATAAAACATTCGGCTGATAGTACGATAAGTTGATTTTAACATTTTTTTCTACTTCTCTTAATTTTAATTTCCCATTGCGGAAAAACCTGCGACATAAACCCCCTACTAAAGCTTTCTTTGCATTTTTGGAACTATGTAGGTTTGTACATTTTTTCTCCGCATTTTCGATAGTAAATACGAAGTAGCAATTTTTTTGTTACAATCATTTAGGTAAACCCATGCTTCATCAAGGGTAACAACGTATTTCCATTTATCTCCTGCTAAATGCATACAGGGTGTTACAAAGTGTTATGCGTTGAGCCACATGCCTCGGGAAGATCCAGTAAACATTAAATTTTTTAGTTTTTTTTTCAGCTGTAAATCTTGATTTATTATTTTGTTTACTGTCGATACAGATCTTTTTGAAGACTTTGAAATTGGTTTCTGCTTCGGAAGATTTTCTCTTGTTGCTAGCGGTTTCACTTTTGAAATATTTGTAACAGTATGAACCTTTGACGGGTATTCGCTTGGAGTCTTCTTACACACAGAAGTAATGATGGACGGTTTGTCCTTTCCGATTAATAAAATTACTTATTTTGTACCTATAATTTTTAATACCATGCGTTTTACAAAGTGTTTAATTACGGAATGATAATTTTTTTTCTTCTGAAAGCGCAAAAACACATTCTTCGACCCACAGCTTGTTTGCTTCCGACATTTTGAAAGCCGAATAAATTTTAAAGTCTCACACGATATTTTACATTTCAAGTAAGCAGCTGTTGCCAGATTTTTTTCCAAACAAAAAGAACAAAATTTTTTTTTTAATCCTTCATCAAAATCGTTCTAAAAATGTGTAAACACCATCTGTAGTTGTATAGTTGTATTTGATGGCTCTAATCCATGAATTTAACTATTGTTTTCAGTTTAAAAATATAAAAAGTAACTTACCCGTTACCGTCAGAAATTGATTTAATTACACAAGTAACGAATCACGGATTCAACACCGAAACAGACGACTTCCCAAAGGTCAGATATAATCTCCGTGGTACAAAAATACCTTCTTTTACAACGAGGCGCAAGACCACAGATGCTCCCGGGCAGAGACCAATCTTTACGTCTTTCATTTATCAATCACTCTTATTCGAGCCAACTGAACAGTCTAAAGTGCCATCCGTTTTCTTGCTAAAAGATATTCGATATTTTTCCCACCGGAAAGAAGAGATATAACAAAGACATGGCAACTAGCAATTGCCAACTTCAAAGGTTCGCAGTGAAGGCTGCAAATTCATATTAGGAGTACGTGAATAGATTTTTGAGTTGGTTAAACTTGAACGATGGTCAGCAAAGCCTATTATTGCAGGATTAAAATGATTTGTAAGATGTCCATAAATTCTTTCAAAAGGGTGTGTACAGAAAAATCTGTCTAAAATGATGGACCAGGGAGTGGGAAAGGATATATTTATATCATGGGCGTAGGCAGAAAATTCATAAGCGGGGGGGGGTTATAAAGCTGCAATTCCATACATTCATACGTATAAATACAAAATTTTACCGCTTCTAAATGGTGGTCAAAATAAATATACACGTTATTAGTCAAATGCATTAGCATCAGTAGAATATGCACGTTATCGTGTTTATGGTTGCGGCCTTATAGGCCACTGCAGAGATCTGTCGATTTCAGACAAAAAGTACTTTCTGTAGCGTTCTGAGAAACAAAAAATTATAATTACATTGTAACGGTTTTTCATTGTGTTTATAATGGGGTAATATTTCATTCATCCACAACATTAAAGTTAAGCAAGAAATGCCAAGTGAATGATATAACCCTAGCTATCATTGTTTAGAAATATCTATTTTTAATTTAAGTTCATTATCTTTTCTTTACTTTTGGCGTTAGGACCAGGGCAGAACTTTATTTTGCAATGCTAAACCACGGTTAGTTTTTTATCGTTACACTACGTTAAAACATATTTGATGGTCTTTAACCTGTTAACCGGGGAATAAAATTTTGTGAAACTCGTTTCACACTGGGGACTTTTTTTCACAGTGATAAGTAATGTCATCACACCATCACGCTAGGATTAAATATATAAGAACTACATAAAACGTAATGCGTTCAACATAATACGGTTAATTTTAATGACGAAAAATGTCGTCATTCGCATTTTGGTAGTCTTCCGGGCATGACGAAAAATGTCGTCATACCCAGTTAACAGGTTAAAATCTGTTTCGCCCAGGGCAGCTAACTCAGTAAACACACTCCTGCTTCTATTGATGCCAATTGTGTTGGTGTGAGTTCTTCCAGTACCATATATATTACTAATGTTTGTAGGAATTATAATTATTTCATATATATTAGTCGCACTGCTCACTGTAGTCCGGGGTTTGGTTCCCCAGGCCTTAAGAGGTTCGGATTCCTCGGAAAACTGTAGGTCCCGGCGCAGCATGACCACTGTAGTCTTTGAGCCGTAAAACCAAAAAACAAACAAACAAACAAAAATAAACATCATATATATTAGCGTAATCATTTGTCTTGATGTCAGGGGCGTGTAGAAGTGGGAGGAATGATCCAAATGCGCGTATTACATGAAGTGAATAAGAACAAATTTTTGTTCCGCTTGAAGAAATAATCATTCGTTCTCGTTCAGAGAGGGAATGAATATGACCGACTTTTAAAAGGAGTGAGTACCGAAGACCAAATCGCATTTTATAAATGAAAATAAGTCAAAAGAATTCATTCTTTTTTTTTTTTATAAGGAATAAGGATGAACACATTTCCAAGAAAGTCCGCTAGATAAACTCGCAATTTTTTCCCTTTCTGACGCTTGCAGAGGATTTTACCACAATGAAATCCATGGAAAAATAAGGCTGTCGGAAGGGATTACGCGTTTGTTGTCACTTTTTTATAAATTCTGAAGTCCGTCATTCTCTGTCCTTTCTGGATATTTTTCTATTAGTATTATTTTGATATTTTGTTTGTAAGACTTGATCATCCTTTTGAGCTTACCACGGAAGATATTTTTTTATTTATGAAGGAAGTAATCACTCACTGCACAGTTTTCTTTCTTTGCAAGCAGCATTCGTTAACATTTCTTAGATCACTCATTCGTTAAAGCTACCTTGATATATGTTAAAAAATATGTAATTGAATAAGCCTAATGCTCTAGATAGCTTACTTTACAATGCATTTTATAGTCAAAATTACCTCCTTCGAATCATCAAACTACCATGCGGAAACGTGATTTGAACACAAAATCAATTAAAATAAAATATATTAAAAATTGTCATTAATATAACGAAAAATTTACCTCAGTCTAGCGGAAGTCTAGCGGAAAAGAAACTCATGTCTAAAGATGAGAAACGCAGTGAAATCGAAAATTCGATAATCGACGACGTGTTTGCTGCCATTTATTGAGAATTATTAGAAATTATTACTAATTAAATATATATTAGAAACAAGTTGTTACGAGAATTTAGTCAATTTCTTTCAGCACTAAATAATTTGGCTGGATCTATTTAAAATGTGGAAAAGAACAAAAAATTTCCTGAAAACTATAAGACAGAAATTGAACCACGATTGTTTCGTCTAAGTTCCATTTTTTAATTATTTGTCGTATTTAATTAAACAAATACAAAAAAATTCCATAAAGTTAAGAGGCATCTAATTAACATGATGAAACACAGGATGTAGAAATTAATTGCAATTTTTTAAAATAGAGTTTACGAAGTTTAATTAACTAATCTAAAACTAAACTCTGTTTCACTATCATCACACCAACACTGAACCTAAATTAAAAAAAAAAAGATGCACAGAAAAATTAAAAAAATTGCCGCGTTCGTCAAAAGTTAATTTCTTTCCCTCCACCAAATTTCAATATCAGCATAAAATTACCTGAAATCCACAGAATAAGTGCCTTTCGAAAAATTTCGGAAAATCTTCTTTTAAAAATAATAATTAAATTTTTAATTATCTTCAGATTATAAGTTGAATAAGAGCATCTTGTTTTTGGCGCATAAAATCCATTCGCCGGAAAAACGGCCCATATTGTCATAATCAAAGGATTAATATAAACTAAGGTTTAAATTATTTCTGTTCCTCCACTTTCTATTCTTTTTCTAAAATGCAGGAATAAATTACTCATTCTCTACTGCCACACATATTTTTGAATTCAATAATGTTTTTGTTATTTGGTTTCTTTTTGGTACTAATTGAAGTTTTTGTACTAATTCAGGTACTTCCTCTTTTTCTCCCCTAAAACAAGCAAACTTCCTTCAGATTATCATTCACGTTATGTCATGAGCACCCATATGGGATGCAGAGGGGGGGCTCGAGTCCCCCCCCCAAGCCGTGTAAAGATTTTATTTTCCCGAAACTGCTATGCATTTACTTTCAAAAGTTTTACAGTCACATTTTAAAATAAGATACTTTTTAGCTCATTACTAATTGTCAAGCAGTATCAATTATTTTTGTAGCATTTTAGTATCTTGTACATTCACTAAACTTCTCGACAGCTTTGAGAAAGAGGTAATAATTTTTCTCAGCCACTCCCTAGAAGTACTCATATGGGCGCCCATGCATAGTGTGTCTAATAGAGATGGTTTTATTCAGGACTTCCCAGTCCTAAACCTTGCCGATTTTTTTTGCCTTTCTTCATAAGGTCCATATTTAAAAATCTTCGATTGTTCTGTCCTGTAAACTATGGGATATAACCTAGTATCGCGATGAAGTTGCCAACGTGGGGCCCGAGAATACTCAAAAATAATTCGAAATAAATTGCAAATTTACATATATTGCAATATGTAAACGCATGTATATAACATGTGCCTGCCCCCACTTCCCAACAGTTTTATAAACTCCGAGTTGATGGTCGTCTAACTTCTTCTACAATATATTTATAAAAAACAGATAATGGGGAATAAAGTCACTAAAAAGGTCGATAAACAAAGTTAATATGTTAAGAAAAATATTTGAGAAGATACAGGTTCAATAAAGAAGTCACAAGACAAACCTCAGCGGAACAGCATGGTCTGCGTTAATGAAGGCCAATCTCGGTAGAAAACAGTATTTCCTACCATGCCGCAAATATAAAGTGGTGTGTATATATGGAAAATGTGGTTACAGTTATTACATTACACCCACGGATACAGCTAGTAGTCAGCTAGAGTAGAAATACGAGTACATAAGCCTTAACGACATTAATATTAAGCCTGTGAGCCAGCAACACTGTGCAAATTAGAGATAACGTATAGCTAGTTAATATTCAGGGAACAAGTAAGCACACAACGCTAACTTAAATATAATACACAATTACAAAGAACGTGATAGGATTAAAATACAAGCTATGTGAATAATAGGTTTTGATTGCCTTCCTGCTCATGTTCGTATACATTCACAAAATATCATGGCGGCCACCTTTTCTAATCTAACTGCTCAACAACAACAACTTTTCAAAATGCCGATTATCAAAATCAAATAGAAATGAATACTCGTGGCATGGAATATTTCCAAATTCGATATTGTTAATTATAGAATATAATTAATAATTCTATATGTAATAGCGCTATATATACAAGAGCTCATGAAAGAAAGATTTAAGTGGCTGAGATGAGAATCCTGAAGTGGATGAATGGCATCACAAGGAAATAACCTAAGAAAATTAAACCTAACGAAATAAAATAAGAAATAACCTAATTAGAGGCACGGACTTTTGGACCTATAGGAAAAAAAATACAAGAACATAGGTTAAGATGGCTTGGGCATATGGAGCGGTGAAATGAGGAATATGTGGGAAAGGTATTGGATAAGCTGGTGGTAATGGGTAATAGGAAGAGATGGAAGGATAAAGTGATGGAAGATCTGGAAGAGTATGGATGGAGTAGAGAAGAGGCATTGGATAGAAGATTGTGGAAGAGAAGATTAAAGGACCATAACGCCATCCCCATATAACATAGGAAATGACAAAGCGAAAGAAGAAGAATTCTATATGTAATGCACGCTTTTTAAAATTATAGGACTATCATACATATTCGAATTCAAAATTCGTCCTCTTGAACTGTAGTTTGAAGGATTATCTTGCAAGACAAGTTTATTGCATCTTCTTGGCTTAAAATGATAAATGAATTATTCAAAAACGTCCAGAAAACACTAGAAAATCGATCAGCTTGTTTTCAGGGTCTGAAAATTTCCTTTTTGGTTTGGAATGAAATCCAGGAGATTATGAATGCCGTCGGGTTCATTAGCGAAAGTTGTTTTCTTTTCAAAGTGGAGAATGAAATGAAGAGATGGTGAAATCAGTGTTCCATTCGTTCTCCTCCATTTGGAAACTTTTTGCCCCTTAAAAGCTATTTCGAAAAAAAGGAAGAGAACCGAGAAATGTCTTTTACAAAGTTTCAACTTTCCAATTAGCTTCGCATATTCATTTGGAAGCTAAAATATTTTCAAAGCAAAGCTCAAACTTGGTTGTCTCATGCGAATGTGGCCCAATTAGATGATGGCCCTGACGTTAAGAAATAGGTACTTAAATTACTACACTAGGAGAGACTACTTAGTTATATGCACATTAACGAATTATTTTAATAGACTCATTAAAAATTCCGTGCTTTATATCAAAATTGGTTTATATTATTTTATATTGATAAAAAAACGGAAATTTTTTTTTGATCGTATTAAACGTTTCGAAAACAATAAAAAAATATCGGACTTGATACTAATGCATAGGCGTAGGCAGAGTGTTCATAAGGGGGTTATAGGCTCAAGGGGGTTACATATATTTTGATGCTAAATACAAAGAATTTCATTGCAACAGGGGTTACAACATCCATCAACACCCCCTGCCTTTGCAAGTGTACTAAGGACTTCTTATTTGTTATTTGAAACGTTCTTATAAATGAATTAGTTAAAAAAGGCTCCATAAGTTAGCTGACCGTAACTCACCAGTGGCGTATCAACGGGAGGGTTAGGGATATTCCCCCAAATCTATAAACGTGCTGTGGAAATTAGTTATAACGAGCACCGATTATAACGACCAACCGCATATAACGACGGAATTTTTACAAAAAGTTTGATTTCCCATTTTATTTTTTAAATTGCTCGTTAATTTCGGGGTCCAAAAATACTTGTTCGCTAAAAGAGGGTAAATCATTATACAAAAATCTATATTTTTCTCATTATATCCGGAAAATTGCTTAATGGGGGGGGGGCTCGTTATAAGTGGGTCTTACTGCATTTTACGTTCCCCGCCCTCAAAATTCCTCTCTGGATCCACCTCTGAACTTATGGCAGGAAGACTGTTTGAGGATCTCGACCAATAACTAACAAAATCATTTTAATCACTAAATTCCATTCTGACAAACTAATACAACGACTGACCAGAGATTGTCATAACTAGTAAAATTTTGCCACTTGTCCATCGTATAAAAAAGATTCTGCAATGTTACGAGAACTACTTTTCTCTTTATGAAGCGAAATGTCGAGAAAATGAAAATGTCATGTATTTCCGCCCCCAGTTCTCTCCATTTTTCCAGGGCAGTCCCACATCCAGTTTTTCCCTATTTAGAAGTGGCTTGCAAAGCATATTTTCTAATTGTATATGACTTCAATGTTAATCGAGAATAGTAATAATTAAATAAACGTTCCCTTAATTAAATTAGAAAATTTTCTAAAGAGATTATTTCTTTGGATTAGTGGTGTTTTTTACTATTAGAATTCAAATCGGAAGCTGGTGTTGGTTTCATGACAGCTAGACAAGAAAAGGAAACAGACCGATAGCTCATACTGGATCCGAATGAGGGATTATTTGATTACAGTTGTAATATCATGGTTCTTATGCTATTTAAATGGCCGCTCTGTCGTTTTCATGTTTATCAAAGAGAGTATTGTTAGGACATTAAGCACGGAATCAGAGAAGAATTAGTTATTTTAATTAAGTATGCAACTAGGATCAGCCTTTGAACTTAAAATCATCAGCAGACTATAATATGTTCCAGTTAGAGCACTGAATTTGAAATGTCAGACCTGTTCTGCATAAAATTAATAATAGTGTTGTGAAAACACACAGTTGCATAAAAGCAAACATTATAAAAAAAATGGATAGGAAATATCCAATTTTTTTAAGTACTGCATAATAACAAGAAACCGAATGTCATCCGTAAAGAAAAAGCCAACTGATTAGAAATTAGTAGTTAGAAAACCTATGTATATTTTGAGTTATAAAGGAAGACAAAATAACTAATTAAATAATCCTAAATTAAATAATAGGCCAGTTAATTGTGAGGGAAGATTGAAAAAGATCGAGTATAAGGAATATTAGTAATAAAAATCAGGGGCGCAGAGAGCCAATGAGAGCCCTAGGCTCATTTCGACCTGTCCCATTAACCCTTCCCTGGGCCAAGCCCTTCACAGCATAGGTCCTTGCCAGTATGGGCCTCCAGCTTTAATCCGGCCCCCTAGCTGCAGCCCCTGCTGCTCCCCCCCTCTCGTTGGCTCTGATAAAAAGTATTCAATATCTTCAATATTTTGCGATGCCATGGAAACAGAGATGGGTAAATGTTTTAATCATTTTCCGCCAAAATTGCCATTTTTGCGATAAGTGACCGATGGAAAAAATCCTTTAAAATTCCTGGCGATAAAATTATGCCAAATTTTAGATAAATATTAACCGAAAACTTTCCTCCTCTTCCTTGCATGTTGTTTTTTAGATGTACCATCAAAACAAGCTGAAAAATTTTGCACAAGAGTTTAGTGTAATAAAGCCTTTAAAAATTTCCCACTTAGGGGTTGTTACAATCCAACAATCTGCTAACGAAACAAGACTTTAAAGACGTGTAAACGGGAGTGGCAAAAGGCGGCGCTGAAAACAAAATTAATCATTAGGCATGTCCTGACGCAATTGCTGTGGGACTCATGCACAGAGAGCACAATTCTATGTTTCTTCATTACGCCTAATATCTCTTTCTTATAAACGTTAGCAATTTGGGAAAGAACGCAACACCGAAAGCTACTCTCCAAGTCCATGAATAAAATATGATTGCAACAAAGATTTATTCGCTTTCAGTTTTTTTTATAACAGAAGTGCAGGGAATTTTCCCCAGGTTGTAGTCTAAATATTCACTAAAAAAGATCACGGAATAGATCACACTTGGGAACAGGGATTTACGTTCGTTTTTCTAGCTGCCTGCTAGATTTTATCAGCGACGATGATACTCGAACATTTGGCATGCGGCGAGATTTAGGAAATGGCCTTTATGCAAATGAACGTGTGCTTCAAAACTAGCTGTTGACGGCGAAGTCGTAAAATTTTAAAAGTGAAGTCAAAAATTTCCCAAGAAAGATTAGAATTCCGAACCGTACAGGATATTACGTTGGGATTTTCTCTTCTCATGGATTAAAGACCAAGGCTTTGAGCTTTTCAAAGAATTCCTCCATGATTAAAGAGAGTAACATTTTCCAAACGGTAACATAGATGGAAATTAACGTATAAATAAACCAAAGCTGGCGAAACCACGTTTCAATCCGCTGTCGTTTAAACGTAATAGTTTTCGTTGGGATTAAATTATTTTAAAACGCCCTAGAAAATTTGCGAATAGGCCTTTATTTTATAAAAGGAGTGTGGTTAGAAAATGGTTTGAGAGGAGATATGCATACCTCCTCTAGTTTCTCTGAATGTTTACTTTTCCCTTGATTTTTTTCAAGTATTGGACATGGAAGGGTTTGTTTTTCCAACTTGTGTACGGCGTTTTCGAAGTTGATGTAGCCGGAAAAATTTTTCGACGCGATTATTATTATGAAATTAATAATTTATGTTACGTTTGGCTGGTTTCATCCCTTTAGTTTTCAAGTTCTTTCCCAGAACCTCAGGTAACTACGAGTATTGTGAAATGTTATCCAGAAATGAGGCTTTCTGTATTTCGTAGTAGTATTTATTGTCAATTTCAAACGTGTTGACGTGAACTTCTAGATCTTTAAGTACGGTACTAAATTCGCCCACTACAATCTGAACAACTGTAGCCTTCGTCCACCACTCTCTCCACCTCTGTTTACAAATCCGTGTATTTCGTGATCTTTTGAATATCTTTTTTGTCTACCCATCTGGCAACAGGCACTGCAACGTCGATCAACCAGACCGATTCTTTTCCATCACCGTAATATCCGGAGTATTATGTACAAGGTGTTTATTCCACTAAATTTGGAAATTCCAAAAAAACTTTTGCATTTCTATTTATATTTGTTTTCTCCGGATTGTGATTCTTCCGACCTTTATTCGTCAATAACTAACATTGCTTTGATATATATCAGTGTATAATTTTTGCAGCCTTATTATTACTACTATTATTAATTTTTTCTAAGGGATATCGTTGCTTTTCTCAGTGTTTAGCACAATTGCCAAATGGTGAGCAAGCGATGCCACCGGACATGGTCTTGAAATTGTTTCGTGGGCAGTTGATGGATAATATCTTCAACAACTGCTTTTTATAGCTCAAACTAGAGCCTTTTACGAATTGAAGGAGAATCAGGGTTAAGGCAAATCTCCTTTATCATATCTATAAAACGTTCCAGTATGAGCTATAAAACGTGAGTGTCAAGAGCATTACCTATTATTATTATTGTTATTATTATTATATTTTATTTCTCTTAAATTGTAGTAAATATATGCATGTATTAACAACTGTTAGATGGCTTTAACGTTTTGGACCCAAAATGACAAAGAACATATTTCCCGCCTTCAGTCTAAAATGATTTGTTATTGATTGAAAAAATTGAGTGGAAAAAAGGTAATTGAAGGATTTTGGATGGAAAGGTTTTATTTGCGTCCGAAAGCCATCTTATAATAAGCATTCAATTAAGGCATTTGATCGATTCATTTCGTTTAATACACCGTTATTAAAGAAGTATCGGGAGATACAAATGATGATTTGATTCTAGACCGTTATGTAAACCTATTAAATTAGATTTTCTTTTGCTTCTAGAATGCGCTTAATTAAAAATGCCGCCCGATGAATTACAACTTAAATGCCAACTACGTTTATTAAGTTTACGTTCCCGAACAAATTACAATTGCACGCGAAATAAATGGGTATGATTATAGGCATCGCCAAAATTTCCTAAAATTCCAATTAAATGCATTTCGTTTTCCTATTAATTGGGAATCGGGGATAAATTCCGGGGAAATGAGAATCAATTTTAATTAGATTTTTTTTATAAATTATCTCTCATTTTGTGAAATGGAGTTTTTTACAATGTGTGATGTATTATATCAAAGTGCATACACTTACAATGTATAGGCACAAGTATACACACACACACACACACACACACACACACATATATATACAGTGCGTTTGGTATTTTAGTGGACACCTGATATTTTTACGTAAATGCTAAAAAAAAAAATACAAAAAACTGCGAACACGATTTTGAAGAATGCCGAGACACCATAATGTCTTGTAGAAAAATAAATTTTATATGAATATATCGTCACATAAATGGGGAAAATGCAAATTTATGTAACAAATGTTGTTTGTTAATTTAAGGGACACTATCATTCCTGACTAACAGATGGCAGTGCAGGCGCTAAAAAATTTGCATATTGTATTCTTTCGATGCGTAGGTTCGTATAAATACCCGTGTGAACAGGTTTGAGTCTGCGAAAGCAGCGTTTGTAGTCATGTCAGAAAGGAAAATACTTACGGATTTCGAGAAAGAGGAAATTGTGGCTTTTAAATGAAATGGAAAATCCATTTTCAAAATTTGTCAGCTTATTCAGCGTCCAAGGAGTGCTATAGGGGCCTTTTCAAAAAGAAACCCCAAAAGGATCCACTCGAAAAACGGGGAGCGAAGCTAAAACTGAGTAAAAGAGATAAGCGGAACATTATTAGAGAGGCCAGTAACACAGGAAAGTTGGCTGCAAAAATCCAAAACGACCTTAGTTAGCTCCTAGTTAAACGTTGGATAGTATGGAATGTGCTCTCTAATTCCAAAAATTTATCTTTTCGGAAAAAAAAAGGCAAACCATCTCTCACCCAAGTTCACAAACAGGAACACTTAAACTAGGCTCGACGACACATGGAGTGGAACGATAAATGGTTGCAGGTACTTTTCACGGACGAAAAGAAATTCAACTTAGATGGTCCGGATGCTTTTCAACATTATTGGCACGATTTGCGGAAAGCGCCGCAATACTTTTCTCGTAGAGTTCAAGGAGGAGGGTTGATGACCATTTGTAGTGTCTTTGGCTACAACGGTACTACGCCTGGAGCTTTCATCGGCAGTCGTATGAATTCCACCTGCTATCAAGAATTTTTAAAAGAATATGCCCTCCCATATGCCTCATAAATATGTGGGGAAAACTGGATTTTGCAACAGGACAACGCACCGTGCCATGCATCTATCTCCACCAAAAGATGGATAAATTCAAAAACGGTTAAAAGTATGATTTGGTCGACACGTAGTCCTGATTTAAATCCTATCGAAAACGTATGGGATTATATTGTTCGTCAAATATATGCAAATGGGAAGCAATTCACGTCGGTTAATGCCTTAAAGGACGCTATTGTGGAAACTTGGTATCAAATCGATCCTAAGTATTTACAAACATTGATAGAATCAATGGATTCACGTGTCTTTAAAGTTATACGCAAAAACGGAGGATCTATCGCGTATTAATGTACATAAAACACTCCAATTTCAGTAAGTGTCCATTAAATTTTCAAACAAGATTGAAAACCTCATCTTGATTTTGTTACATTTATGAATGATTTAATAAAGATTATTAATCTTCCACTTTGCAGAATACTGTTTTATTGTAGTATCTTTATTTTCATTTTCAAATTTGGCATTATTTCTCACGATAGTGCACTGTTATCAAGTGTCCACTAAAATACCAAACGCACTGTACATATATATATATAAATATTTTGATTATGTATACAGGGCGTTCCTTAGTTGTCAAAAGAAAACGACATACTGGTAGGAATGTACGCGTATTTTGTTATAGCGGTATTCATTGAGGAAATTCGACATCATTATTTTCAAAATGGCGGCAAATCAATGTTTTTTATGCACAGCTAAAGTTGCATTTTTTAGCGTTTTTCAATGTCAATTTAAAACTAATTACTGAACGTTTTCTTCTGCAAAGATGTAGCATAAAAATATATGGGAATTAATAAGTAGTTAAACAGTTTGGATGTTTTTAAATTAAAATATTGATGATTTTATTTTGTAAACATTCTTTTAAACATCGACGTTCAGAGATCGATATTTTTCAAAAGATATTTCGTTGGTGTGTTTGTGTTCAATGGTATTTCTTTAATGTTGCCGTCGATGTTAAACACCGATGCTCATCAATTATTTTTTGTCCTTTTTACTACTTAATTTTGTTTAAATTTTTAAGGAATACCGGAATGAGGTTTATCTTCTAGAGTTAGGAGGCAACATGTGCAGAAGAAATAAAAGTACACTGCTGAGCCCTTTTAAAACACTGTACACAAAGATATTAACATTGCATGGGCCTGTATAGATAAGAACTTATTGACCCTAATATATAATAAGGATATTTATGAAAAGCAATTTCAATGTTCCTAATGATGGTGGTATGAAACGGATTAGACAAATAAACTACTTCTCCATTTATCATTTGATTACGCCCTTATTGTAGCATAGAGGCTAACCCCTAAATTTCCGAGTGGCTTTTAAATTATTTAATTTTGGCGAGAAAAGCTATTGTATTTATGCTGATGTGTATTAAAATGAAGTTTCGCCAGCTCTAGTTTATTTATATGCTGACTGTTATCTCAGTCAGCTGCTTCTCTTTAACGACGCAGGTATTCTTCACGACATTTTAAACTTTATTCTTCGAGATGAAAGGAAGAGAAATCACAATATTATTCTTTGCATTTTAAAATCCAAATCATTCTTGGGGAAATTTTTGACTTCGCTTTTGAAATTTTACGACTTTGCCTAAACCTTAGTCTTGGAGTAGGTTCTTTGGCATGAGGGTCAATTTCCAAGTCCTGCTACGTGTTGGATGTTCACTGTTGGTGTAAGCTGATGTCCAGAAACGAAAGAAATCCCTTTTCTCCAAAGCTGTACTATTCTGTAAGCCCTGTCCTAGTTTTCTATGTTTAAAATATAATCTTCAGGAGCACTTTCTTCACTTTTCCGCCTCGAAAAAGAACTAGAAATATACGAGAATAAACCTGTGCAGCTTTCATTTTTTGCGTATGAATTTGCAGAGTAGCTTTTGGTGTTGCATTGGTTCATGTATTGCTAACGTTTATGCGAAACAGCTATTGGGGGTGATGATGAAACACAACATTTTCCTCTTCTGTCCATTTTTTTTATCAGATTTTTTCGTCCTAACAATGAATCGTGTTTTTAGAGCCGCTTATACCATTCCGACCTGCCCGCTCTTGTAATATCTTTTCGTTAGTAAATTACTAAATAGTAACACCATCTATGTGGGAACTTATTAAAAGTATTTATTGAAAGGAACCCTCCTGCAAAAAGTCGTGGTTTGTATTGATGGTCCATCTAAAGTATAAAAATTCAGGGACAGAATTTTTCTAGTTTTCAGTATAACTTGCTAAGTCGAACAACTTTGAAAATTGGACACTTGACAGGTAACTAAACCTGTCCATGTAATAACCTTTAGGACCTAAGCAATCCACCTGCTTACACTGTTAAGAAAATGTGGATGTCTTGGTCGAAAACTTAGCAGGTTTCATTGTATATTTACTTAGATAATTTAATTCAGAATTTTTTACTTTTTTTCTGCTCCTAGTTTCTTTGTTAGTTATAAAGCTTTTCTTGGCACTACGGTAAATACCGCTTAATCCATACTTAAGAATTTTTGCGAAGAACATATTTTAAAAATCAATAATTGAAACATATTGATCAAAAGATCAAAGAATACAAAAATTTGCGTTTCAACAGGAAAGGAAGTATTTGCGACCTTATTTATGTTTCAATAAATATCATTTTTGGAAACAAACTGCATATATCTAGGCAATAAGCGTTATATATATCAATCAATATAAGCGTCAAATATCAATCAATATAAGCATTAAATATCAATTTATAACAATAATTAAGTTCCAAATATTTCTGATATTGTTTGATAATTATAAACAGCGTGTGCGTTTATAAAATTTTGTATTTACACAGAATCAATATTATGTTAACTATTGAGTTAAATACTTTATGTTCAGTGTTCGAATTATAATCCTTTTTTGCCAAATTATGTTTCTAATTTGAATCCCCACCTTTCTCTCAGACTTAATTATAATGATTACACTCTCTGACATTTTAAATGACCATGCTGACCATACGCATACGCATGTTTTTAAATTTTTAAAAAGTACTGGTTTTTACTACAGTCTTTGATTTTACCATGTTTGGCGCAGTATAGCCCAGATGCTCTTGCGCCATAAAAAAGCCAAACAAACAACATACAAATATAATGATTATTTATTCTAAGATTAACTCGATCACAGAATAATATATACGTTGGTATATACAGCACAAAAGACCCATGTATGACTGTATGAAATTGCTTATGAATCGTAATATTGCAACTGCAGTTGAAGAACCTATTGTTCCACTTCAGCTTGAGATTTTAGTTAGTATAATTAGTTTTATGTTTTGACCCAGCCACTATAAACCAAACAGTAGTTTATGATGTCCTTGGAAAGGTGCTTTGTATGCCTACCCGGAAATCAGTTCTGATTATTTGAAAACTAGATTTATTCCTTAACACACACGCACACGCATGTGCGTTTCATTATTAAGTAACAAAAAAAATCTAAAGAAATACTGAATATTTTTTCATTTAATGCAATTCAAAGCATCCCATATGTAGTTCTGTCCAAACAATTATGCATTTGACAAACATTATAAGTCAACAGACATTAAAATGCAATATTTAACAGAATTATTGACGATCTGAGACCATAATTAAGCTAAGTGTGTTAAGTCCAAAATGATGGAAAAGGGATGACAAAATATTTACTTTCTGTTGTTGGTCGAGATTAAATTGTTTTTCTGTCTAAAGCTACTAATGTTTAATTTGAAGTTTATATGATATTTGATTGAGTGTTCTCAAATTTCCCATTACTTATATTACGTTAATGTTTCATGTAGCAAATGTACAATTATTGTTATCAAAGATCAAAGAAGTTCTGTTGATTTTCTGAACTTTTAATATGATTCAAATAATTTATTTTAGTTTATGTGAAGCAAAACAGAAGGATAACAATGAATCGAATTTCGTATATGGTAGGCAGAGCTTAATGGACCCTTTGAAAGTAATCTTTTAATGGGTCTGTAATTAGATAATATTCTCGACTGGGATAATTAGCAATTTGAATATTTATTTCTTAAGATCTAGTATGATTGACCACATATAGTTAAAACAGCAACAACGGACTTCAAACTTAGCTTTAAAGATACTTTAGCTTCCAAAAGAAAACGTAACGCTAATTGGAAAGTTGAAACTTTGTAAAAGATATTTCGTCAACCTCTTCCTTTCCCCGGAATGGCTTTTAAGAGCCTAGAATTTTTTAAAAGGAGGAGAACGAATAGAACGCTGATTTCACAATGTCTTCATTTCATCCTCCACTTAGACAGGAAAACAATTTTGCTAATTAACCCGAGAGCAGTCATGGTTTTCTATATTTTCTGTCGAACTGAAGAGGAAAATTTTCAGACGCAGGAAACAATCCGATTGTTTTTTCTAAAATTTCCCAAATATTTTCGAAGAATATTTTACATTCAATGCAAGGAATGCATTGTATTTCAAGATAATTCCGAAGATCAGATTTTTAAGGGAATAATTTTAAATTCAAATATCATTATAAGTTTGTGTGGCAGTCGTGCAAGTATAATTATG
>QLNU02003225.1:38142-48525 GCA_006491805.2 Dysdera silvatica | reverse complement strand
TGAATTAGCATTGGAAAGTCAAGTAGCATTCGGACAAATCTAAATGAGTGAAGTGGAAGAGAAAGAATGAATGTGGACGACTTAAAATCTTATATGGGATAAGTAAGCCTTTATTGTATTGATAATGATGATGAAGAAGAAGAAGTAAAAGGAGGAGGAGGGAGAATAAATTAAGATATAATTTTTTATTCGTCTTTCGTATATATGAGTTTTTTATAACCACATTTTCTGTGCCTGAAGCAAAATACTTCAGTTTAAATTATAAAGTGAAGGTGATTAAAATTTAAATTATTGTTTTGAAAATAAAATTTTGTTGTGTTTTTTTTGTATATGGCGGTTTTTTCTGTATATTCCGGAAAATCTTCCGCTAATCTTGGACGTTTTAATAAAAAAAATCTTTAAATTTTTAACGAAGAAGAAATATTTTGAAATTGGTTTGTTCCGTTTGAAAATTAAACTAATCGTTCAGTACGATGTTGATAAAAACCATCTTAATTAGTTTACTTTTAACAAACATTAGATTAATTAACTATACTTCATGAAGCCTATTTTAAAAACTACGATATTAATTAATATATCTTGAATGTTTGCCGTGTTAACTGCATGCCGCTTAATTTGAAATGTTTTCGCATTTTTTTTTTAAATTACGAACACTAATTAGAAAAAGTAAAATTTGCATAAAATTACAAGTTATCTTAATTTTTCGTCAAATTTAAAGCAAGCTCTTGGGCAAATTATTTTTTTGCCCTTCAGAATTCAAATAAACTTAATAAAATTGATTATGCTAAATAAAATTTACTGTGTTAATATACAATTTAAATTTCCTCATAATAAAAAGTAGTTTAGATTTTGTAAATTTAATTCTCAATAGATGGCAGCACACGTCTTCAGAAACAACTTTGCGGTTACAATATCTAAGCGTTTTTCATTTTACAAACTCGCAGCTACCTTTCGAAATATGACTGCTACCATCCATGGGGTTGGTTCCCCAGGCATTAAGAGGTTCATATTCCTAAATTAACTGCGGGTACGGGCGCAGAATGTCCCTTGCTGCTATTGCATAGTAAAACTCTCAACTAAAACCTATTATTAATGGTCTTATTTTAATGCGATTTAAATTTTTTATAATGTTAAGAGTAACATATATTCAGAGGTCATTAAAAGCCATAGGCGTAGAGTTATATGGGCCCGTGGGGCCCAAGCCCCCAATAATTTAAAATAAATTACAATTTTAAACGTACTGTAATGTATAAATGTACAAATTATGTGCTTGGGCCCCCTCCCAATGATTTCGGAAACTCTACGTTGATGTTAAAAGCTGTAAATACAATAACTGTAAGTACTAAACTGTAAGTATACAATTATACTAATTGTATTTATCATACTAATTAATTATACTACTGTTTTAATATTTACTGTATTAATTATACTACTGTTTTAATATTTACTGTATTAATTATACTACTGTATTATACTACTGTATTATACTAACTGTAAGTATACAATTATACTAACTGTAAGTATACAATTATACTAACTGTAAGTATACAATTATACTAACTGTAAGTATACAATTATACTAATTGTATTTATTATACTAATTAATTATACTACTGTCTTATACTAACTGTAAGTACAAAAACTCAGTCAAGTGGTTGTACATACGTAATTTAATACTTTTTAGTGCGGATTAAAGAAATTTCAATGACTGAGTTATTTCGGAAATATTACTGAATATTTTCTGCGAAGACGTAAGTCCGCGCAATCAGTTATTGCTTCACTTATAAATGTAAAGACCTCCCGTCGTAAACTCAGAGGCGCTCAACCCTTACAAACTAAAATATCAAAATAATAATAAAAAACAAAAATATCTAGAAAAGCTAGAAAAAGACGGGAGACTTCGGAGTTTGTAAAAAAGTAATAAAACTTGCGTAATCTCAATTCGACAGTTGTTTTTTGTATGGATTCTGTTCAAATACGACACACGATGTAAATTTCAGTGAGGGAAAAAAAATGAGAGTGGAGATGTCTGATATTTTTGGAATATGTTCAGACCTCTTGTTTTTTAAAAGGAATGCATTTTTCGACTTATTTCCATTTACTAAATATGATTAGTTCTTCGGTACTTACTTACTTACTTTAGGAAAATTCGGTCACATTGATTCGTTGACTGATAGAAGAAGAATGGGAATTATCACTCTTTGAAGGAGAATGATCAGCCATTCCCACTCATCTAAAAGAATGCATTCCTTTGAATAGTTCACGTTCTTCTTCGTGCGTTTAACATCAAATGAAAGATTCCACAAACCAACGTGAATTGATTATAAATCATATAAAAATCACATGATAAATATAGGATAGAAAGAATTTCGACTAACAATAATCGTATCAATAGAAATGGCCAAAAGAAGATAATAGAAATAAAATTTCATCAGTAGAACATAAACAGTAAAAGTAGGATTAGGGCATTGAAAAATCGCATGCTAAAGGTAGTATGAAAATGTATTGGACGAAGGACTTCTTCAGCAGAAACGACTCATTACAAATTGTATTTTATTATTGTTGGGGGGAATTCTGTATTCTCTCTGTTTTGAATGAACTAACCATGCATTATCAGTGGTATATTGGAAATACCTTGCGCCGTATAGAATTACCTTTATGGTTTCTTTTTGTTACGCAGAGCAAGCAATAATGGACAATTGCAAAAATTATTGGTTCAATCAACAATTTTATAATTTAAGATTTACTTATGTGGATGCACACACACATTTTTTGGAATATGAGTTTCCCAATTGGCAAGTGTATTTCAATACCTAACTTGTTCTCCTGGTTGAACGAAGTTTAAAATCTATTTCTTGTCCGGCTGCTGCAGTTGGGCCGTCTAGGATATTCATAGCCTTCCTTCCCGTACTAACTAAAATTATCGATGGTCAAACAATTCTTAGATGCAGTAGAGAAGAATTGTTTAGAGACTACTGGTAGATTTAAGAAATTGGTGGCCACAGGGACAAGCTGCATTAGCCTACTCCTTTCCTTTGTACATTTGTGCTAAAGAATAACATTTTCAACGTTATGGAGTTTGCAATACTTCATTTTTTAACAGGTTGCTATTTTCCCAACAGATACCGCTCTTAAGTATATGCGCCCTGTCCGCCTACCCGGAAATCCGGCCCTGCCAAAGGTGAATAAATAGTTTATTTGGTACCGCTCCACTTCAGTTCTCATTGAACTACATAGTAAATGAGTTTTATTTAAATTATGTCAAGTTATAGTGAACACTTCCTTTCCACCTGAGAGAACAGAATATAGTCGTTTTCCATAATTGGTTTATTGGACCTCTCTTGACTTCGAATGTTCCACCACATTTTATTCATCGTGACTTTATGTAGGTGCTACCAGTTCCTTTAAATTCAGAAAAAATATCAAATCTAATGTAAAACGACAAAGACGATAACGTTACTCTGATAAAATTACTGGGAAAAGTTGGGACTATCTCCTGAAATACACAATACCAGAAGAGCTACCAAGGAAGATAGAGGTAGCTTGCTTCAGACTTGACATGACTACCTACAACAGCAACTCCATCGAATTAACCTGACTAATTCATCTACATGCCCCTTGCATGAACTTGACCTAATGACAGGAAGCTACCTACTTCCATGCCGAAGACTACAACATATCATGAATGATAATTCTGTGTAAAATCATTATTGTGTGGTTTTTTTTAACCTGCTAAACCGATATTGAGCTGCTAGAACAGTAAAGTTCTAAAGGCTAGAAAATAGCGTTGGATAAAAAAATCTTTTCGGAAGAATAAATAAATGTCTCACATGGCTTCAACACCTCCATGAGGCGTTTCTTACCACTGTGTAAGCTTATCCAGCTCTAACCATCTGCACACGTACGATTGATATTTCAGCCGTCACGAACCACTTGAAGTTGGCAACATTAGTCCCTATGTCTTTGTTAGATTTCTTCTCCTCCGTAAGAGAAATGTCAAATCTCTTTTAGCAGGAAAACGAATGGTATTTTGGCCTGTTGAGTTGGCTTGAGTAAGGGAGGTTGATGAATGGAGATATTCGCTGTAGCGGATTGGCCTCCATTCCGAGAACATCTGTGGTCTTACGCTTCCTAGTGAAAGATGGGATTTTTATATCCTCGAGATCATATCCGAGCTTGAAGAAATCGTCTTCTCTAGTGTTGGATCTTTGATTTTTTTACTTGTGTAATTTAAGCAGTTGCCTGTGGTAACTGCTTAAATTACACAAGCAAGCAGTTGCCTGTGGTAACGAATAGCGTCCTTTTCGATCATGGCTGTACTGAAATCCGTTGCCAGATTCGTGTGTTATTGTCATTGGCTATAGCTAACTGAATTTTTTCCATGAATATATAATTTGCGATATATAAGACGTTTTATTTTGCACATATTTCCTAATCATTTTGTTTATTATAAAAATGTGTTTCTTGAAATAGTATATAGCAAATAATTTTATTTGCGCTCTTTTAATATTTGAAACCTATTTTATAAACGTGATTTTTTAAACGCATTTATTCATTTTATTTAATAATGTTAAATTAAAGGATGTTTCACTGTTTCAAATAGAAACTGTATCAAAATCGTATCTTTTTAATATTTTAATTAAGTAAAAAAAGAAGAAAATCCAAACATATTACATTTATAGATATACTGGCCTTTTATTTATGACAAACCTTATAATAAATGTAACGTAAATATTTAAATTTTTTAAAAAAAGTTGCGTTTTTAAGGTATTTTTTAGGATTTAAGATAAAGAGATTAGTTTAATTTTAAACAAAATGCAAAAATTAAAAAACAGCATTTTTAGTACATTTACTATCAACTTGTTTATTAAGAACATCACCATATATTCCTTTACCATGAAGATAGTTAGAGAGAGAGAGAGAGAGAGAGAGGATGTTTTCAATGTGACACAAATAAAAAATTAGGAAACAAAAGTGAAATTCCATGTTGGGCTTCAAGAAAATTTAAAATTTCACATTTCATTAAAAGAGAAAAAAAAGGCATTTAAGAAGCAGTGCTTACTGAAAAGAGTTTACTTTAAAAAATTTCTTCTTCCCTTGAAAAATGTCACAGGTTTTTAGCTTAACGTTATTTGGGTATTTCTACCTCGTAAGCACAGGATCACATATTTCATTTTGTGGAAAATGTGTATGTGGTATTCAACACGAACTTTTCGTAAGTTTTCTAAAAAAAATATTTTTACCGACTAATCTTGCAATTCTGGAAAAGCAAATTTGCTAATTCAGCATTCCTAAATTTTTTTTCCAAAAAATCAGTTCCAAAAATGAGAAGTTTTTGCTTCAAGTAAATGTGTACATGCATGAGATTTTGAAACCCAATTATAGTTTTTCGATACTATATTCAGAGACGGATTTATATTACATGATGTCCTGAGCGAAGCCAAAATTTGGTGGCCCCCTACTCCTGATTAAGTATTATTTATTTACAGGACAATTCCTACTGATGCAATTTTTATGGGGGGGGGGGGCTTAGTAGAACGGCTAACTCAATCTTCATATTACGAAAACAAATAGTCACGACCACGATAAAAATTTCGATACATCAAAATATCATGAACCAAATATAGGTACCCATTCTGAGAAGTTAAAAATTAATTGTTTGGTATTGAATTTAATCTCTCGTATGAATACAACAATCTGGAATTTGGTACCAATCTTCTACATAGTTAAACAAGTTCATTCATTTTGATGTAGTTTTCATCTTCCTAATTTTTTACTTGCAGTTCAATCATTGGCGTACGCAGAAAGTTTATGGGGCTGGTTTAACCTCTGGACCTACAATTTTCCGAGAAATCCGGACCTCTTAAGGCCCAAGGAACCAAACCCCGGTCTACAGCGTACAATCCAATCTTTGAGATCTCTGAGTAAGCGTTCTTTGCACTGTTGGGAGTCGAACCCGGATTAACGGCGCACTAGGCGAACGCGTTACCACACTGCGCCACCGCAGGGCTTTGCTTATTTTGATCGCAAATGGATCTTTAACTTAATTACCGCATTTTTCGCATTTATAATGTGTATAGATTGATTTACTGACATCTATTTAATAAATGGTGACTTATGGACATTATTAAGATATTACACTCTCGTAGCTTGGCGTACTACGCGACAGAATCGTTCGCACCGCCTCAAACCCGTCTCTACCATATCCCTAATCAACACACAGTGACAAAACTTATTTTATATTTTACATATTCTTGTGAAAACATTATTTCGCGTGTTAGTTTGGTTTCAAGTTTTCCTTTTCACTAGCTCGTGAAATGCGAGGAAAAAGCATAACATCACTTCTAACAATTGTAGATGGCTATTGGCTTACTAGTTTCCAAAGGTTCCGTTCGTGATGCAACCGTTGCCCGCATAATAGAAGGCCTCTATTATTTTTTAGGCTTACGTTGATGGTGGGGGAACCTAGAGAAAACTCTCGTGTGCCTGTCGAGAGAGGTTATAAGCCCATATACAAGACTATCGTGCTAGGTTACCATTATTCTTTTCTGCTGTCTCTGTAGAAATATATTGTTCTCAACGCCGAGGCACAGTTTTACTCTGTTAGGAAACTTAATTCAGATCCCGCCCTGCACGCTAGGAAGAACAGCATGGTGCTGCTTTTGTTTATACACATATTTAATAACAATTCCGGCTGCGTTGCCTTTTAATAGGGGTCCCATGAGCTACTCAATTTGCAGTTTGGGAGCATGTTCATACCGCCCATATCCGAACGACATTACGGCGAAGGAAAACAGTAAATCATTTTAAATGAATTAATTTACATTTCACCTAGGCCTGTTTGATAGAAGGTAAAAATTGCAGTTTAGGTGGTTGAAATAACAGCGTGCGATAATCAAGGGGAAAGAGTACTTCAACTTTTCGCAGTGTTTACATGGTCGGCCATATAATGCCTAGAATAATAAACATGCAAAATTAGGAAAAATACTTCGAAGCGATTCGGTAACCAGCGAAGTATCCAGGTTGCACGATATTTTATTGACCGAGAAATTACCGATAGAGTATTCGGAGAAAATATAAATAAATAATCATCTAAAATTATTATTTTTGAGAATAACTTCTTACGGTTATTTCGATTGCTAACCCTAATGTTACTGGAATAATTTATAATTAGCAAAGCTAATTATGATTCAGCTAATTTTTGTGTTGAAAGGCAATAAAAATCGGATAAAAGTTGAAATAAATTAAAAAGTATTGAATTGGAAAATGCTGATTCATCTTTTCTTAACTGTGTTTTTTAAAATTTTTCACTTTTTGACTGTAATTCATTTTTTGTACACTCTTTGTAAAGCGAAATTTTGAATCTAAAAGAATTAATCCGTGCAATAGGTTTTTTTTGAGAAAATGTAGAAATTTACTTTCATTAACAAATTTTAATGACGCGGATTAATATTATATATGTTCTCATATTTAACTGCACATAATTTGGACGGGCGGGGTCAAGTATTGAAGCCTTTTGCCGATGTGTTTTTGTTACGTTTAAATGTTAATAAAAATTCTTAAATAAATATTTTTTTTTAGAATTTATATGTACTAAAATAGTTTTTTTTTGTGAAATTGTGGATATGATAATTTGTTAATTAATAAATACTCATATCCGGAATTTCATATTAGCATTTTGATTTCACAGGACTGTATTCGGCAAAATATCCAAACAAATCGATAATAAATAAAAATTGTAAAATAATATTACGGCAGGTCGGTTGTGTGACTAACAAAAACAGTTTTTCACAAAATTGTTTTTTTTTTCGCTTTGGTTAAAAAACAAGTTTGGGAAAAATGATTTAAACAGAACTGATAGCGATAAGCTGTTCAAAAGGAGTGGCTAGCGATAAACTGTTGGAAAAGAACAGCTAGCGCAAAACAAACATCAAAAGAGCGTTTAGTGATAAACAGTTTGAAAGGAATAAACAGCGGGAAAAGAGCTCCTGTTCTGGCAACGAGTAACAAGTTTGAACGGAAGCGATTTTCTCGTAATAAACAGTTGCTGTGGCGATCATAGCAACTATTGATCCAGCTAATAATGGGTTTGTGGATATAATTCGATCGAGCATATATCGGGTATTGGGGTAAAATCGCGGACGCCTAGAATCACGCCATTTTGAGACTTATCCTGGGCTTGATGTTATTTAAATTATTTTAAACCGTTTATTAACAAAAATGTCCGAGGAAATTTTATTACTGTTAAATGAATATTAGAGTTAATGAACTTCGAACAGGGCCGTAGCCAGAGTGGGGCAGAAGGGGCTCCATTCCCTGAAAATTAGTCTTGGTTTTACTTTATTATTGTAGAATTTAGATTTAAATTTATTGTTTGTAATTTTTAAATTATTTTGCACATTGCAATGGAAATTGTTCTTTGACGTTAAAAATGTATTAAAACACAGTTTCACTGCAGATTTTATATACGTCATTATATTTGTATACAAACACATCATTGCATTAAAAGGAGAGGATGGCACTGTAACAAGAAATAGGGAAGAAATACTTAGAAGAGTTGAAGAATTCTACAGAAAGCTGTATGAGGGAAACAGTGGATTAAACGAAGACTCTGAGATAGTCGAAGGAACAGCTCCTAAAATCTTAAAAGAAGAAGTAGCATTTGCAATAAAAAGTATGAAGAAAGGAAGATCCCCTGGCGATGATGGCATTACATTAGATATCTTAAAAGAAGCTGGAGAACATGTAGAAGACATACTCGCAAAATTCTTTACCAAATGCCTCAACAGTGGTAACATACCAAACCAATGGGATTCTGCAACAGTAATTCTTTTGCATAAAAAAGGTGATAAAGAGGATTTAAAAAATTACCGACCAATTAGCTTGTTACCTGCTATTTATAAAATCTTCACAAAAGTGCTAACACATCGCCTGCAGAAAAAATTAGATGCAGCTCAACCAAGAGAACAAGCTGGATTTCGAAGTGGATTCAGTACAGTGGACCATATTCAAGTATTAAGAGAATTAATTGAAAGAACACATGAATATGAACTTCCATTGTGTGTGGCATTTATTGACTATGAGAAGGCCTGACCCCCATTGGAAATGTCATTTTTTAATTTCAGTTTACAGATGATTTTTCATTAATAAATTGGATATCAATAAAATAATGGTGAATATTTGCACCATTTGCGGCTCGGCCGACACATTGTTGTTTTTCAAGGAATCCATATAGTCAGGAGCTCGGTCCAGTAAGAAGTTGGAAATCAAAATGAACCTACAAAACTAAGATCATGTTCAATAATTTTGTAAAGGAAACAAAAATACAAGTTGACAACACTGACCTAGAAATTGCTGATTCATATTTACCTTGGCCAGCTGATTTCAATGGATGGAAACATTATGAAAGAACTCAACAGACGTATTAAACTTGGCTGGTGTGCATTTGGAAAGAACAGTTTTATCCTGAAGGGGAAATTGCCTTTATGTCTAAAAAGAAAAGTCTTCAACCAGTGTGTATTACCAGTCCTCTCTTATGGATCAGAGACATGGAGTCTAACAGTTGGAGCAATACGAAAGTTACAGACAACGCAAAGGAGCATGGAGAGGTGCATGCTTGGAATAACTAGGAGAGATCGAAAAAGGAACACTTGGGTGAGAGAGCAAACTAGAGTAGAGGACATCATTGTTAAAGTAAAAGGGCTGAAATGGCGATGGGCTGGGCATATTGCAAAAAGAACTGATCAACGATGGACAACAGAAATTCTGAACTGGATTCCAAGAGACCACCGAAGACCTAGAAAACGTCCTCAAACTAGATGGGTGGATGAAATAAGAAAACAGGTTGGGGTGACGTGGAAGCGAATTGCTCAGGATAGACTTGTGTGGAAAGCATTTGGAGAGACCTTCATCCAGCAGTGGATAGATAATGGTTGAATATGATGATGATGATGATATATATATTCCACTCTTTAGCTTGGACTTGTGGAATTAAGAAACGGCATATCGCACCATTTAATTTTTGCTTCTGAAAATGTCATTTCATTTAGGAATAACAGCCTCCGGAAATTAAAATGCAAGTGTTCCGATTCAAGCATAAAATGGATCGAATCTTAGCAACCTAAATACCGTCTACACAATAAAATCTGCTCAAATTAAGTGAATTAAAATCGCAACTTTCTGAATCGAAAATTTGTGTAGTCATTACGCATTCCCATCTAAACTCAGGAAGTAATCAAGGAAATTTGTAAATGCTTGGTTCAATTATTTAATTTACCCAAAAGCGAAATATTTATTTCCCGAACTCCATTAAAAATATGATAAATTGAACATATTTAAAGACGTCGTGTTTCACTAATTACAAAAGTATCTGCTTTCCAAATT